>JAYJMF010000020.1:2679394-2692877 GCA_036873715.1 Salvia sclarea
TAGTTCTTATTTCTTAT
This sequence comes from Salvia sclarea, assembly GCA_036873715.1. Taxonomy (NCBI): domain Eukaryota; kingdom Viridiplantae; phylum Streptophyta; class Magnoliopsida; order Lamiales; family Lamiaceae; genus Salvia; species Salvia sclarea. Next base: position 2,679,412 of record JAYJMF010000020.1, read on the forward strand.
TTTAATAGGGTGATGTATTTGATCCAATCCCTATATATATATATATATATATATATATATTTTGTAATTACAGTATCTTGAAAAGTCATATTATAATTGCAAATTCGATAAAAATTTATTTCAAATTCAACCATTAACCCATAGTAGTATGAGGTACATTTACGTTAGGCCGGCATAACGTTAGGCCCGACCAATTAATACATAAATAATGAGACCGGCAACAATAATAGGGGGCGGCAAACAACAAACGGGTCCGCCTTCGTCTTCGATAATTAATATATAGATAATGAGGCCGGAAACAATTATGCTTTTACGGCTCGCTCCGGGTTCGCCTTTGGCTCCCCCTCGCTCGACTCGTGGCTTAAAATAAGAGCGACAAAAAATTGGCCTAACATTAGGCCGATCTAACACAAATATTTGTCCAGTAGTATTATTTTCACCAAGGAAAACAAAATCACACAAAATTTAGTGAAAAAAAAATCACACAAGAATTGGTCCAAACATATATGAGTTGGAGGTTTTAGATCATGATAAGTTGGGACCCATTTTTCGTAGTTTTGCGCCCATATTTTAGGAACACATTGTTTTCGTTCCAATCATATCCATAAATCATAACCCATGGTTTTCGTGTTGGTCGTTTCACTCGAGGCCAACTGATTTTTGTTAGAATTAAATCAATTAATTCATGCTTTAATACCATAACTCTATCACAATAATCCGAGAACATATAAATACAGCGGAAGCACAAACCTGATGTCATAGTTGAGAATTGATATCGGTTATGTTGACTTCTGATCTTGATCTTCCAATAATACGGTTTTCACTCTCTCTGTAGGTTTTCTATGATGGGGTAGAAGAAAACTGAATGTCGTTTTATATATAACCCTAATTAATTAGGTTATCCATTATTTATAATCTGGCCCCTCATCAAATTATAAATATAACTTTTAGTATATACATAATATAATAACAATATACATTAATATATATGTGCCCATAATTATTAGATTTATCTCACAATTTTCTCACCACCTCAAAAAGAAATAACTGAATTAATACTTTTATTTATTTATTTGATAAGTCATACTCTATACAGCGCGTCTGCATCCAACAAATGTCTCATTTTAAATAGAAATTGTACTCAAATAAATATCGCATCATGCATGGAGTCCAATACTGAAATAGTGCAAAGTTATCAGTGTTAAGTTTATAGCCATTATAAATTTCTTTCTTTTTTCTATTTCCTATGCATATAAGATAAGTAAAATGAAACCCTTTTTTCTTTTTCTTTTTTTATATATAAAAAATCCATTTTGTTTATATTACAATTATAATTATAATTGGAATACAAAGGAAGTATACCACCAGATGCTGATAGGAATGATACACGATATGCAGCTATTTATTTTATGTTTTCTGACTTACTTTTATCTTATGTCATAAGTAATAAAGATAGATGGATATGGTTGCAAGACTATATACATACTAAAGAGGTACCCAAAAAGAAAAACGTTCTTTCATCAAAGAAAAAAAATAAAAAAACATCGATCTCAAGTTTGCAAGTCAGCCCAAATAGAAAAGGCTATACACAAAAAAGGCCCAACTAGAACCAGTGAGCACTGAGTAGTAGGGATATCAAAAAAGCCCAAAATCGATGGGTCAGAATAACTCGACAAAAAAGGCGGGTTAGGGCCGAAATATTTTACCCCAAAATGAAAAAGCTCTATTGACCCGAATCGAAAAATGGCCCGAGTTCGAGTGGGCTAGCCCGAAAATTGAGTGGGTTGGCACGATTAACCGATCTATCTTTATTACTTTATTTTTATAATAGGGTTTTAATGTTTGTAAATTGTGTTAAATTGAAAAAGATAATCATTTATGGTAAATATGTGTAAAATCATTAGTAATTTATTTGTTACAGTATTATGTAAATTTAGATTAAAATATCACTTATTTTCATATCTAATAGAAAGTTAAATATTTTTATTGAGAAAATGCGATATAATATTTGTTAAAAAAATATTTACGAAGAAAAAAATTACTAATATAAATTAATTTTTTATAAATATTCTGGCCAGACGGGCTAGCCCGAAACCGAGAGGGTTAGGGTTAGGGCTGAAATATTTTAGTCCGAAATAAAAAAAGCCCAACTAACCCAAACCGAAAATAGCCCGAACCAAATAGATTGACCCGAAACCGAGTGAGTTGACCCGATTGACATCCCTGATGGGTAGTGTCAATTAATCCCAAAGCAAAATTAGCAAGGAAATAAAAAGCTCAAAAAGATTTATCCCACATCCGTTGTGCAGCTACACATAATAAATTTTGTAGGAAATATAAATAAATTTGGGTTTACACCGACTGAAATCTATAAATTAGGTGAAATTGTGCAGTATAGTAATCTTATTTGGAATTAATGTGTTATGTGCGTGTTTCTCTAAAGTAAATGAATAATATCGAAAAGATTAATTAAGAGAAAAATGAATGACAAAAATAATGGTGAATCACATTATATAAAAAGGTTGTTTCCATCACATCTTAGTATATTAGAGCATGATTAACCTTTTAAAACATCATGATATGGTAAAATTAAAGGTAGGGTGAAGAAATCCATGAAAATACAACAGTGGAGAATTCAGAAAGAGGGTGCCCTATGAGGCACTCCTTTCCTAGAGCGCTTGCGGGGATTGTGGTCTTCCTTAGCGCCAAATAAATCAATCATACTCCTTCCCAAATTTGATTGAACCTATAAAATTAAAATAAATTACTACTTTTATTAATATACTATGTATTTGTCAAGAAATAGTAATTATAACCTTGCAAGCAATAGAACAAAAGCGAAATCGATCAGGATCAGTGAGCTTTCTTTTGCAGACGTGGCAAGCCCCATCGCCTTCAATCAGTGAACCCGACCCATTATGTGGGAGAGGAGTCAAAGATACAACCCACTTCTTGTTGCATTTGTAAGGCTGCAAAGCAATATACACATATATAACTGGACAACATACTCAATTTAATAATTATTCGCCTTCTGAATGTAATTAAAATATCATAAGATGAAATTAGGTAGGTAATTAATTACCTGAATTTTATCGCAGTCAATATGATTCTCCATCTCACTAAGAGGCACAACATTTTGGTAGACATGTCTGTAAATAGTGAGAATATTGTGGTCGTAGTGACGCCCACTTATGATACAATACCTGCAAATTGATTCATCACAACTTATGCAATACCTATTCAATTCATTCTTCTGCATATCATGGCACACACATTTCTCAAAAAATATTTTCTCCAAGAAGGAATCAACCCAGTGCGGAAAGCAGCCGCCATCGCCCTATAAAATCAACAATTTATATTCAATAATGTTATGTCCAAATAAACTCCAAATTTCCTAAGAAACACAATATGTCTAGCTATTAAGTGAAATGAGGAGATACAAGACATACATCAAATGTAACCATATATGTTCTGTTCTCATATGAAAATCATAGGGAACAATCAGGAAAATGGGTTGGTACATGAATATGGAGTAATATTTAGCTAGGGCCAAATTGAAGAATAAAACAACTTATTTTTAATTCAAAATAAAGAAATAAATCAAGCTATGAACGGAACCCTTTAGAAATAAGATCATGTTTTTTTCATTTTGAACGAATTCGAACTAATGAAATTTTAACAAACATTATGCACATTGAAACAGATTAAAATGGATCTTTCATAAGTTGGACATAATGTCAATGATAGATATACTCACAAGTTACGTTGCACATACATATAAACAGACCCTTATTACATCCAAGTCAGGAAAATCTATTTCTGTGCACAATAAAAAACAAAAATTAGAGTGAACATTATGTATATATACCTGTTGCATAACTTCTTCATCTGAAGAGGAGCTCATCTGTTGAAAATTATAGCAACAAGTTTCACTGTATTTTTTTTCTATAACAGCGGAGAACAAATATTGTTTAAATGAGGTTATTTTATAGTTGGTGATTTGTGTGTTGACTATAGGTGAAATAACTCGTCATAGAAATTGGACAAAATTATGAGTTATCTGGAAGGAGGAGTTCGTGGAAAATACAAAAACAAATTAATGACTACGGGAGTAATATTTTTTAATTTCATTTTCAGGTTGTCTCTTCACTCACAAAGTGTAATTAAGTTTCAATTTGAAATGGATTTATTTCCATTTTTGTACATCTCATTGTATAGATTTTTTCACAATTTAGAGTGAAATTCTAGATTTATTTTCCTCAAAACTTTTTGAGGTACTTGTTACAGATTTACAGTAAGTGGCTGAATAGTCAAGAATTCGAAATATATGCTTCACAAGATATAATATTTATTCAATATGATTTATACAAATTACTTCCATATTTTCACTTACAACAGCGCTACAGACTATAGTGCAGATTCTTTTATAAATTAGAGGACATATAACATTTAATGAAACACCCCAACATGACAATCTTTGGTGCCCTGTACTGAGCCAAAATATCGATTATACAGAAAATGAATTGCATCATGGTGTAATAATTGCTATTACCATTTTTAGATTTTTGTATTTGTCTTTGGTTGGATTTCGTTCATTATTTCATATATATGCAGCATCTCAAATACTTGGTCTCATTATGGTACGGGTCCCATACATACCAACGTAAATTTGGAGTAAATTACCTGAATGGAGTTATTAATCATATTTTATGCGTTCAACAGCCAAAATTAATGTAATATAACTTATCATATTTCAATTGGCCTATTAGCTCAGTTGGTTAGAGCGTCGTGCTAATAACGCGAAGGTCGCAGGTTCGAAACCTGCATGGGCCACTTTTAATGATATTTTTTTATTTATTTGATTTTGGATTGGACTACTCTTTTCTGCTTGGATAAAATATTGGAGACTTTTACTCGGCCCACTTGATTTTGAGGTGTTAAGAAAAAGCCCAATATTACTTGTTCATTTGTTTAAACTCTACTATGTACAAATTTCATGATTTTGCATTTTAGCACTGTTAAAAATTTTCAGGATAATTCCAAGGTTAAATTCAAGGATTATTTGGAAAATCATATTATTAATTTTTAGGTCCATATATAAATTAAAATACGTTTTTTTTTGTGTTTTTGTAGGCTTGTGAATTTTGGATGATTGTTTTTTGAGAATAATTTGGGATGATTGTTGTACACACGGTATGAGGTCTACATTTGCAAACTAATTGATGAAATCTAGTGGTTCCACAATAATGTATTTCACCACTTTTCATATTCCATAACGTCCAAGACATTCAAGTGGAAGTCATAACTTGTGATCTCTCTTTAATACGTATCAAATTGTCATGATACATTACATGGATATATTACTTGGATATATGGAACAACAATAACAACGACGACCATGACAATAATAATAAATAATAATTTTTTGTTTAATATGCAAGTAGTTTAAGAAAAAAAGACTATAAAAAAATAGTAGGGAGAATTTATTGGGAATAAACATACACTCAATATTGTAAAAATCCAAATAAACACAAAAAGTAAAATTCAATAATTAGATTACTTATTCATAACATGATCTTTGACAAACGCAGAGGCCCTAATGGGTTTGAAGCAAGTTTGGGCAAACACCATACTTTGTCAACCTCTTTGGACAGCTGCTTCTCAAATATAAAATTTGAAAAAAATGAAAAAACAAAATCAAGAAATTAAAACAAATAGCGTAGCTTAGACTCGGAGAGAGACCATAGATAACATCGGTATCCCAATCAAATTAGGCTATGGAGTAGTATTTTGTTTTCTACAAACATCATTTAATGTAAGTTTCGACTTTCCTGTAGATTCTGCTGATTGTATTCACCTTCCGCAACTATCAACTAGTCTTTATCCACACCAATTTTCAATTTCTCAGAATTCCCCAAAACAGAATTAGAAGCAAAATTTGCAGATGGGGATGTTTGATTTGGAAGAGCAGTTTGCTTTCTATGGAGCTTACCACAACAACCCCATCAACATAGCTTTCCACATGGTCTTTGTTTGGCCAATCTTGTTCACAGCTTTGCTTCTTTTGAATTTCACCCCGCCTTTCTTCACTCAATCTTCGATTGAACTCAATTATGGCTTCTTCTTCACTGTGATTTATGCTCTCTATTATGTGAGTTTGGATAAAAAGGCTGGTTCTTTAGCTGCTTTGCTGTGTTTCCTGTGTTGGGCTGGAAGCAGTGCTCTCGGTCATCGCCTCGGTTTCTCTTTGGGCTGGAAGGTAATTTCCTCCAGTTCTGTTATCTTGTTACTTGGATGCTGTTATCCGTAAGAATTGAATTATCCATGATTTTTTCTTGGGTGGAAATAGGTTATTGGGAAAGGTATTAGGGATTTACTTTGGATGATTTATTGGGTTTGATTGAAGATAGTTGAAAGTGAAAAGTGCAAAGTTGAGTGATGGAAAGGGGTATAAACTAGTGTTAGTGGCTCTTAATTTGGTGTTTTCTACAATTGGTCTAAATTCTTGCTTTCATTGTTCGAAGTGAATCTTTGTTCATTCCCTATGGAGTTCTAAATAGTTTGCTAGACTTCTCGATAACTAATTCGTTGTTCAAGCTCGATAAGTATCATTATTGGCTTTGCAATATGATGTATTGTGGATAGTTTTTGAAGTGTTCTTAGCTTTAGGTCCAGTACTCGATCTGCTTAAGAAAAGATTAAGCAAGTGACACCTCTAAGAGACAAATCTAACCAAATTATCTTTACCTATATAATTGCATTTGTCAAGTGACACTTCTCTGGTTTTCATGTCATTAGTTTGAATGATTTAGTTAGCATGTCTTTTGACTTGGCATCATTGCGATGTATAAACATGTATTCCCTGAGTTCATCTGCCATACCATTTCCTAGTTTTCATGAAGGGGTCTCACAGCAATGAAACATGTAAGAAAGGTGTGTGAAATGCACTTTGGTCCTGTGACTCTGGGAGCCTGACTGGTAGTGTTTTTAGTCACGTAACGAGGGGTGACAGTCTTAGTTTTAAAAATATCTTTCTGCAATAATTTCATCTTTTCTAATTATAGAAGAGTGTCATGTGCTACAAAAAAGTAAAATTGATCCTTAACACTACTTACCAACTAATGTGCCTCTAGATATAAAATCTTAAGAGTGATTCTCAACCACATTACTGCTGCTGCTGGGTGCTTGCTATCATATATTGAATAAGAAAAGAATAATGGGTGGAACGATAAGAAATTGGCAGTTACAATGCCATGATTTTGACTGTAACTCATTGGTATGCCCACGTGCTAAAATATCTTTCATCAATCCTCTTCTTTTTCTTTAATAGAATTTTCGAGGCCCCCCTTTCTTAGGTCTCTGCGATTCACTATACTAAGATTTGTCTTCTCATTGGCACTATGTACAACCTTCATCAAACAATCCAAGCTATTCTTTCAAATGATACAAGGTTAATTTCTTGTTTGATTCTTCATCTTGGGCAAGTGGTAGTGGGGGAACGGGCGCTTCAGAGAGCTATTTTCTTTAGGCTTCTTACCATCTGTAGGACCCTAGATCAAGCTCTTTACCTCAGATGTAACTGTTTTTAAGATGTAAATCTTCTGTAGCGATTTTATGTGTAATTGCTGGAGATGTCTTTTGACACTTGTCCCTCTTCTTCTCCACCTCTTCCGCCCTCTTGTCTCGCTAAACTAAAGTGTTTCTATCTTTGTGCTTCTATTTGTCTTACTACACTAGACTGTTTCTGTCTTCGTGCTTCTATATAACCAGCTCCAGCAGTTTACTCATGCTTTGCCTTTCTCTGTAATTTCTTCTCTTAATCCCTCTATGTTCTTCCCCAGCTGCTGCATGAACTTATATATTCGGTTTCTCTGCATGTATGTGCGTGTTCCATAAGGGTTAGAAAATGTCTATGTATAAATCTATAGAAATTGCTAGAGTAACGACTCTTTAGTATATAAGTGATGTGCCTGTTTTACAAGTAACTATATGAAACATTTTGCACTTCTGGCATATCCATTGCTAGGGAGTCGGATGCATCTCTGTCACTTTCTTATTTACTGTAAACTAGTCCTCCAATTTGGAAAGGCTTGATCTGCATCTTTGTTGGTCATGAATTTACTTCTTTATATGGTTGGAGTCGGAGATGTTTGTAATCTATACATTGGTCGAGTTTCTTGCTGAATTTTGCATCATTTGAGCAGGTGGCTCTGGCATCTCAGTTAATCTGCTGGACCGGACAGTTCATAGGGCATGGCGTGTTTGAGGTGAGTTGAGATTAATCGTCGCGCTTTGGTAAGTTGAGTTGAGCTGAGATATGGCGCGGTTTTTGCAGAAACGAGCTCCTGCGCTTTTGGACAACCTCGCCCAAGCATTCCTCATGGCACCATTCTTTGTACTGCTAGAGGTATATGAAACTAACTTCTCATTTCATAACTCAACAATTTTTACTTTTTTGGATGATGATTTATTGTTTGAATGGTTATAGGCTTTGCAGTATGCATTCCGGTACGAGCCTACCCCGGGCTTTCACGCTAGAGTCCAAGCCAAAGTCGACGCTGAAATCAAAGCTTGGAAGGAATCCAAAAATAAGAAAGTTTCTTAATCTTAATTTACTTGTTCTAAACCATATTTATATTTCTGATGTATGCACAACTATGGTAATATCTAATCTCACTCACGGAAAATATGATCCAACTATGTATGTCAGACGCGCAATAATTTGATGTCGAAATCAGTTTTCATACTATTTTTTATTACAAAAATAATAAACACTTGAACAATAATTTATATTTTACATCCACCTCTCACATGCTAATATTTTACTATTAATTTAATTATACTAATAAAATATTGTCATGTGAGAGGTGGGTATGCTACATCTATGGTAATGGTATATCTAAGGCAAAATTCATCTACAAATCCTTAAACTTTTATTTTTTGTTTCAATAGGTCCTTATACAAAATTTGTGGTTTAATAGGTCCTTGTACTATTATATTTAACATTATTTCAAACGGATTTTATTAGGCATTTAACTTTTCCGTTAATTATAAATTCACATTGTTTAATTATACTCCACATCAGGCCTTCATAAAGAAAATTATACTCCACATGAGATTATAATTGAACATTCCCCAAGTATTTTATTCTTCCGTGAAGAAAGCAGTATCTAATTTCCCCATCTTTTTCTATAGTTTCTCATTCTCTTCTCCACAGATTGCTTGGTGCGGATTGGCAGTAATGGCAGCAGTGGACAAGATTTGCAGACACTGTATATATATCAAAATGTCAATTGGATTATATCAATTACCTAATCAAACTTGTAATTGTGCTAAATTGTTCTCAGATTATTGTCTTATAGCTTTGGATGGTTTATTTTCTATTGCCGATGTTCGCACAAGCAGAGAGAGGAATTCATCTTGTGCTTGAACCATGGAATTCCAAGAATTTGGAGCCTCGATTTTATGCGCAACAATTATATCAAGATTGAGAAAACGTAAAAGAATTTTGGGGAACAACAAATTAGAAATTTGGAGGACATCCTTAATTCTTCATAATTTTGTATTAAAATTCCAATTGGGAGTTTGGGATCCATGTGGAATTTAACTGAATAAAAATGCATTACTAGGAATATAACTAACGGAAAACTTAACGTCTTCAATAGATCCGTTAAAAAGGGATGAAATAATATTGAATCTAAAAGTAAAAGGACTTGATAAAACGAAAATTTTGTACAGAAACCTATTGAAACAAAATACAAGGACCTCCAAATGTGTTTTGCCTATATCTAATCTCATTGGATTGAAATTGAATGGTATAATTACATTGATTCCATTTATCCAGTATATATTAGAAACATTAATGAATCTGGGGTTAGCACTGAACACTATGTGTAACATGCGTGATATTGTGAATATAAGTAGCATATGCCATACGTATACATTGGCTAATAGGGATGAGTATTCGGATTTGGGATTGGATTTTTGCCTGATCCGATCCGATCCGAAAAATCCGGAATTCGGCAATAACAAGCATAAAAACAAATAAATAATTCAAAAGTTCAAAAATTCATGTTTATTATTTTAATATAAATAAATAAATAAATATGTTTATACATATAATATTAATAACATATTATATAATATTATTAATATTCTATATAATAAAATATATAATATTATATATATTTCGGATTTCGGATTTGTTCGGATTACAATTAGCCCGATCCGATCCGAAAAATCCGAAATATGTATAAAATTTTATCCGATCCGATCCAAAAAATCGAAAAATTCGAACCAATTTTTTTTTTTTTTTTATTTCGATTTGATTCGGTTCGAATATTCGAATTTCGGGTATTTTGCTCACCCCTAGGACGGAGGGAGTATATCTCGACTTATTCTATCTTGAAAGAATGGGATGGCCTTTTGAAATTCGAAATATTGGATTGTACTTTTGAAGTCTATGGTTCGGGACTTTACCTCATGTTTCCAATTTTGTTTCATTTACTAACTAATTGAGCCGGAAAGTTAACCCGGCGATGAAATGGACGTTCCGGTCGTAACATTCTCAAATATGATTGAACAAGCTTAAAAATCATCAATTAATTTGAATTCTGAAAGTAATTTAATTTATTATTTCGATCTTTTTGGAGGACAAAAAAAAAAGAATTATAAGGGTTCCGCATAAATCAAATCTTTGGATACCAAAATGTAAGATATTTGAATTCCAAAATGAAATATCACACGGGGAGCATTTAGTACCGGTATCTTAATTGATAATGTGGCCGATCACAATATACCAGTACCTTATTTTTGGAGAAATAAAATTCATATTGTGTGTAAAAAAATGGTATTAAAACTTAGATTTGTTAAAGACATGTCAAAGTGTACGACTTCAAATATAAGGTATTAACTACGCATCTTGACCAGTAAAGTAATGTTTGGAGATTTTCTAGAACACAACTATAGTTGAAAAGTATGTAATTTGGTCATTTTTAACTTATTAAACTCCAATTCAATAGTGTTAGTTAGATCAAAGGTAAGCAAGGGGTCCCTACAACGTGAAACATGTATTTTCTTCGACCGCAATTTATTAAATAATTAAAAAGTTTCTTATAAATTACTTATTCGTTAAATCTGAGTGAAGTGGATGGGTGTCAAACGATGGAAACTTCAACCATATATGGAAGCTCCGATTTGATTTTTCTTTTCCCTCTTGCAATTATAGTTTGCTTCTTAATTGTTTTATTTCCTTTTTAGTGTGATTGGTCCGCTAGTTTTACAAACCCAATTTGTCAGCGTTGTGGATTTTAAAGTATCGATTATCAAATATGTGCAAATGTTCTACCAAAAAAAAAAAGGAAACCTGCATAAATTAGAATATAAGTAATTTATCTTTGTTTTGTCTTTTTGTTTAAACAATTTTAGATGAGAGAATTCAATATTTTATGCTTGTTAATTTGGGTTTGTCATTAATTTTCTCTATTAGTTGTGCGTAATGCATTGCATAGGATTGGTATTAGTTATATATTTTTTGTATGAAGATTAAATTAATTAATAATTTAATCGATCTTAATCGTAAGTGTGCAAGTTTGGAAACTAATGAACATATGACATATCGCTTATTTATGTACTTTAATTAACTCCAATTCCAATTCAATGGTCAACAATAACTTGACAAAAAGTTTGGGTTATGAATCAAATTAATGACGAGATCCTTGAGTCCACTTCAAAAACATATATAATTGTTTCCCACAATTGAAATTATAGATTTACCAAATGTTCTTGAAGTTTCCTATATAGTTCGTCATCAGTTTCGATCGAGATAGCTGAATCAATATTATTATTAGCAAAGGAACTACGTATTCTCGTGATAAGAATTTAGAATTATTAATTAAAATCAACTCAAGAAAAAGAAGTGTGAAAAAATATATTGGAAACTTCAGTTCATGAAAAAGCATAGAGCTGTTTTCCCATGGACCATATATGCTAGTGTACAAGAAATTCTGCTGTAGTTGGTAATTATTGGTGAAAGTTTGGTGAAAAGGGAAATATGTAATCGTAGAATTTTCTAATATATTTCAAATTGCAATAATTATAGGTGATTTAATTGAATGAGATAGAGTGTCATTTGACACGTTAAGGAGAGCCCATCGACATCATGTGAAGTATTGTTGCCCACAGTCCCACACAAACAAATCATGTCCAATCCTCACAATTGTGTTTTTTCTTCATTGGCTACAATATCTTGTTCGTCAAATAATTATTTACTGTTTTTTTTTCCCTTTATAATAACTGAGTGTAACTTGCCACATGATGAAAATATTATTGGTGAATTTCTAATTCGAACCTTTAGTCACAAACATATCGAATTTATTAGTAGGTCATTTTCAACATAAATTTGTTTGCACTAAAAAAACTTGAAGCCCCCACATTGTCTATTGAGGGGATTTTGTGAGCCTTATATATATTGGCTTTTGGGGGTGGATATAATGGTTTGTAAGGGGGACTTTGTATTAGGCCATCTCAAATCCACAAACTCAAACTTATTCTACACTAATTACAATATTTATAAACTAAAAACTCAAAAGGAATAATTTTCACATATAACTCACAAACTTAAAACTAAACTATAAAACTCAAAAGAATCATTTTCACAATCACTACTTTTGAGAAAAGTGATTTGAATTTTTGAATAATGTAAACTCAAATATATGTTCATATATATACAAAACTTATTTTATATTTGTGTTTAGTGTTGAGTTGAAGTAAATTTATTAATGTAAAATAAGTTATAGGTTTGGTTGGAGATGGTCTTAGTGTATGTGTGTATGTATGTATGTGTTTGACTTTTTAACTGAACTTGTGATATGATAATTCTATATTTGAGTGGGTTTACTTAATAAATAAATTTAATAGTGTTTGCTTTCGGTAATACCTTCACGCTGGCATGCTTTTTGTATATGTTCTTGAATTGAGTGGTGACTTGCCAACTTGGTGTTGAAAAACAAAACATTTACCGATTATGTCGAATAACAGAAAAATTTAATGTATGGATATTTTATGTACAAATCAAACATGATTTTTTTCATAAATTTTTTAAGTTTACATTACTTTTCTAACATTTCAATAATGTAATCACCTTTTTATTTGTATCCAAAATTTAGCTGAAAATGACATTGTTTTATGGACAAAGTGACTCCAGTACTTTAACTCCAGGAATAGTGATATCGAATTAGCTACAAATCAAATATGTGAATGTATTTTTACAAATTAGCATTATTAGAAAGTTTCAAAATTAGAGGCGAAGGCAATTTTACAAATCAGGACAGCAATCATAATTATTTCATTTTCTAATTTGTCTTGGATGGGATCCTTTGTGTCACAATTTCTGTGTGCCACTAAGAATTTTAATACTTTTTAATAATGTTTATTGTAAAATAAAATTTTATTATCTCATAATACAA
>JAYJMF010000020.1:2692977-2709828 GCA_036873715.1 Salvia sclarea
AAAGAATAATTTTATAATTGTATGATTAATTAAATATGTTGTGTGATTATATATAATTGAATAAGAAAAATTTTGTGCGTGATGATTAATTGATTATTGAATTAATAATTATTATTGTAATAAATACTTTGTTAAAAGAATTGATGAAAGAATTAAATGCTATTTTGGAGGGAAAATTTTCTTTGTTAGTTTCTCTTTTATATATATATAGATTCTTCATATTTCACCGTGTATCACTATTAATTTTATTATTTTTAATAAATTTTTTTATAGAATAAAAATTTATTATTACATAATATATCATGATTAATATTTATAATAAAAAATTTAGAATTTTAAAAAATCATATACCATGATTTTTGAATATTTAGGTTAAAAAAATACTTATGTTGGTTGATTATTTCAAAATCATGGTATATCACATGGGAGGGGCGGCGAGCGAAGCGGCCTCCTATACAGTGACAATGGCGGTGAGCGATGAGCAGAGGTGGGGCGGAAAGCGGCGGGTGCAAATCGAAATCAAATTTGGAGAATTAGGGTTCAAAAATTTGTGAAGAAAAGGAGGCTTCTGGATCTGATATATCGTGATTTAACGACGTAATAGTGACGAAATTAAGTGTTTGTTGCTATTCCGTCGTTAAAAATTTTAGAATTATTTTTATTATATATAAATAACGATGGAATAGCGACGGAATTAAGTGTCGATCGCTATTCTGTCGTTAAAAATTTTAGAATTACTTTTATTATGTATAAATAACGACGGAACAACGACGGTTACGATTAAAAAACAAATAGAAATAATAATAATTTGGCGACGGATGAGCGACGAAATTTAATTTATAATTTAAACAAGATACAAAATTCAGCAGTTATAGCGAGGGAATGGCGACGGATAAGTAATTAAAAAATATTAAATTATTAAAATGATAAGTCCGTCGTTAAGCTGCCGTTAAATCCCGTATGTTTAACGACGGACGCCCATTCCGTCGCTATTATCTTGCTAACCGAGTCTTTTCTTGTAGTGTGAATACGCTTCATTCCATGTATAATAATTTGTCTCTCGCCGGAATATAAAAAAATGATTATAAATTCTGAACTTTTAGAGAGATATTTAAATACTTTTTGAGTAAATCTGACTTGAGAGAAAAAGAAAATATCTAGTCCAAATAAATGCAATGTGTCACAACAAGAGTCATATAAAGATTACTTAAATTTTACCTCGAGAAAAGAAAAGGATTACTTATACTTTAGACCATAAGAATTGGCCCGTTACTAGCTTCACCACTAAATTTGGAAGCCCAGTACAAAATATATGGGCCAATTCTTGCACTAGATTGAGATTATAAACTAGGAAAATTGATCCATATCATAGATAAATAGATTTTAGAAAGTTATAGTAGTAATAGATAAATACTACTCGGTTGATATCGCTATGATATTTTTATCTATCAATTAATTTATTTGATTATTCATTTGATTTTTTTTATACATTCCTCAACATTGTGTGTGTATTCTAAATAAATACCCGTAAAAATTCAAAAAATTGACCCTCCAAACTTGTGTGCAGAACTGGAGCTTGGAATCCTTGGTTGTCAGCCTTGTCTCTTAAACTCCATAAAATGAAATTATTTACCTCCTCCACAGTCATTTTAAAATAACAAACAGACTTATTATTAAAACTATTGTATGGAGAAATCTAAAACAGATTTACATAGTATGTAAAAAGAAAATTGTAAGTTAAGATTACATACAGACACCGGAAATTAAAGAGTAATCCAAATTAGAAATTGGACATGCCCATTAACCATGCTATGTTGATTGTTTCCCTTTGAGATTAATCAGCTCAGCAAAAAATTAATTAGTTAACATAACCTGAAAAATTTAGCGGCTCATAGTTTATATAATCTAGCTATTATTTCTACAGATGTAATGTTCTAACAATCAAACTTTCCGCCTTGTCTGTTAAATTTTATTCGTTCAAATTTGATATAATATCATTTTTCTTTTAATCTTCAAAAAATACATTGTCAGTTTAAATGCTAGTACAATTTAATCAATTTGAAAGATATGGATCCAATATAAATTTGTAATTTTCAATCTCAAGCGCATAGTCATTCACATGAAACTAGCTATGAATAGGTATGCAATAAGTGACAGAAATTGATTTAGGAAGGATGTTAATATTGTGTGAATTCCAATATAATTTATAAGAAATATAAATCTGGCATGGAATGGAATGATCCGATCCGATTCGATTCGGTTGAAAATGAAATTGAAAGCAGTGCGAGTGCGAGTGCGAGTGCGAGCGCGTGTGCAACACACACTAACCTCTCCACAAAATACCATGATAACTTAGCAGCCAACCATTGCCGATAACTAAAGCAAAATCCCTCCCGCCACGTGTCGCCCCAATCAACAAGTTCTTCCTTATTTCTCCTAAACCCAAAGGAAGTTGGCAAAATCAACCGTTTTTCCCCTATTCTATTTCAAGACTTCTGATTGATTGCCCAAAAAGGTAGAATCTTGAAAGAGGAAAGAGAAGATTTATAGAAATGGCGTCAGCAGCTGCTTCTTTGGGTTCCTCAGCTATAATTCAGTCAGTTTCTGGTGGGCTTACAGGTCAAAAGCTCTCTCTTGCAACCCCCACTTCTCTCACTTCCACAAGGTTCGTCATATTCCATTCAATTCTGATTCAGCCCTTGACTTGTGCTACTCAATTTTGATGGTTTATTGGTCAAATTTGACTTGATTTCTGATGGTCCCAATTGGATTGATGATTGATGTGGTTGGGGGTATCTATAAATTAGTGTAGCTCATTTTACCTCATACAATTATACTATGCTTATAATTTTGTAAAAAAAGTTAGAAACCATTTGTTAAAGAACTTGAATTGTGGGAGTCCATGTCCATGATCATATGTCCTTCTTTACTCAAAGTCTCAAAGTATGAGTATGTTTCGGGGAAGTTTACTGAGCATTAGTTGCTGCTCTATAGTAACTCAGCTGATTGCTAATAACCAGCAACTAATGCTTGGTATCTGTTTGTCAATATGCTTGTTTGAACTTTATTTTTCTGTGGAGATAATTGCAGTATAATATGTTTTTAGGAAAAGCAATATGTTGCCGGCATCTTTGTTTGGGAGTACGACTTTCTCCCCATGACAAACAATTTTGTATGCGTTAGTGTTCATAGATCTTATTGTCCCACCCAAGTAATATGTGTTCATATTGCTTCAGATCATAGAAATTTTGCATATCATAGTCATTATGTTGATGTTGGGAGTACTTCTGAGTTTTATTAAGTATGTCAGTTGATACTCATCAATGTGTTCCATTTATTTCTAGGTTTCTAATGAAGTGGAGGTTTTGTTTGTATTTCTTTTCTTTGAGGGCAAGGGGTGGGGGGTAAATCCCAAATTGAGCTGTTGGGCTTGAATTGTTTAGGTGTGTTCATGTTTTTTTACATTTTGATACAGGAGAAGATCGAGAGCTGTAGTTAAGGCAACCGCTCGAGTCGATAAGTTCTCCAAAAGTGACATCATTGTGTCTCCATCGATTCTTTCTGCTAATTTTGCCAAATTAGGAGAGCAGGTATATCTTCATTTCTCAAGCCTCTTTTCTGATAAACTGTGATTAGATCTACAAACTATTCAAATGACATTTGTTCCCAAACAATTTAAGCAGCATTTTGGCTCTTTATATAGTATATTGTTTTGGAAGGTGCTGCTTTCTTACTCCTTTCATCATACGACTAGGTCAAAGCAGTGGAGCTGGCAGGTTGCGATTGGATTCACGTTGATGTGATGGATGGCCGGTTTGTTCCAAACATTACAATAGGGCCCCTCGTCGTGGATGCTTTGCGTCCTGTCACTGATCTTCCATTGGATGTGCATTTGGTAATCCAATACTCAAGTTTTTAGTCCTTAAACTAGGGGATGCGTTGAATCGATCTCTTCTTAACACTATTAAAGCACGGCAGATGATTGTAGAGCCCGAGCAACGAGTCCCAGACTTCATAAAGGCTGGAGCTGACATAGTTAGTGTTCATTGTGAACTAGCTTCGACCATTCATTTGCACCGTACAGTGAATCAAGTAAGATTTTGGATATGTTTACTAGAAGTTGTTTATCTATTGTGTAGTGGAGTTTGTATACTTCTGTTTATGTAACCTTTATAATAAATTTGAGATGAACTAATGATACTCACTCGGTGTCTTTTTCTAGATTAAGAGCTTGGGTGCTAAAGCTGGAGTTGTCCTGAACCCCGGAACTCCGTTGAGTACCATAGAGTATGTTCTTGATGGTAATGTTCCATATGTCCTTAAATAAGAATCTATTGTGGCAAGAATTTTATCGGGAGTCATGATAATATATTATTGCAAAATTGACACTCAAAGTTGCGTAGCATGGGCAAGCCAAGTGAAAATGCAAATCTCTGAATTAGAGAGTTGGAAACAGAGTTTCTGGGGCTACTAAACCAACTTCTTATTCCCTTTTTCTGATTTATTTATATCTTGAAGAGTGCATAACGGTCACATTCTTCAAGCACTTCACTTATTTTTAAGAAAACCATTTCTTCTTCCCTCTCTCTGTTTTGGTGGGAGTATTAAAGTTGAAAATTTGAACTTCTTATTTTGAGTGGATGGCATGCCTGTCATACTTGCTTGCTGTCTCCAGCAGTGTGTTTGGTTGAGTGAATTAACATTTCCTAATCCATTCTCTTTCCTCTTAATTATAGTGGTTGATTTGGTATTGATTATGTCTGTAAACCCCGGGTTTGGTGGGCAAAGCTTCATCGAGAGCCAAATAAAGAAAATATCAGACTTGAGGAAAATGTGCGTCGAGAAGGTAACATGAATATGTCTGTTTACTTGCTTGCTTTCATTGAATGTATATTTCCCTTACTGTTTGAAAATTTTCTGATACAGGGAGTGAACCCATGGATTGAGGTAGATGGTGGAGTCACTCCAAAAAATGCATACAAGGTCCACTCCCTTGTCTCTCTTCTCCTTATCAATTATTTAGAATAGGATGTGAGACGTTTGTTCTCAATGTCATCATATGAGCAACTCACTTACTTCAACTTTCCATAAACATCCTCAATCATCTCATCTTTGAGGAGGATAAGAGTAAAAGGCATACGGTCCTGACCATCACCTATCTCTAAATTAACATTAGATACGATTGTGAAACGTTGCTTTTAAGATTTTCAGTTTACTGTTTGTTGTTTCTCCTTCTGGCTTTCTCATTGATCCTTGATAGACTATTTTAAAGGGTTTTATGATCTTTCACATAGGATTCTGAAGAAAGAGACCATTAGGGTTGTATAAACCAATCAAACTTGTTGCAAATTGGATGTATGTTGTGTTGGCCGTTTAGGGGAAATTGGTTATGTAAATTGGCTTTTGGATGTGAGTTATGAGTTAATTCTGCCGTGCTTGTGGTGTATTTTATGACACATTACAAAAGTAAGAATGAATTACTCTCCAATTTATTGAGACTCTTCAACCAGATAAGTCGGAAGCTTATACAAGCTTTACTGAGAAAAACAAAATATAGATTCTTTGTCTGTGCTAAAAGTCTACAATATATTGACACAGGTAATTGAGGCTGGAGCCAACGCGTTGGTTGCTGGCTCTGCTGTTTTTGGAGCTCCTGATTACGCTGAAGGCAAGTATAAAACGGCTTCATTCTAAGTTTATTTAAAGTATCGATACTTGGTGATAAAATCCAAAATTTGTGTTTTGCAGCTATCAAAGGAATCAAAACCAGCAAAAAGCCTGTAGCAGTTGCAGCATAAGCTTCCCATTCTTGGATTTTTGTTTAGGTTCCAATGCTGAATGTTATCTTCTCGGTATCCGTGACAGTTGTATGTCGAGGGACATGACATGACAGTCGTATTCGTTTTTGTAGATGACATGCGGGACCAGTTGGAGAGCGGAGACATTCGACGCGTTGTTACACAGCAAAATAAGCACAACAGGGAAGAGCGGTTCGGAACTGAGATGGGAGTATTGTTTGTAGTATTATTTGAATGATGAAGCTCCTCATATTATTTGGACTTTGTAGAGAAAATTGCTACAACAGCTACACTTACGTTTTTCTCTTACAAAATGTATATTACGCCATTGATCAAAAAATGAGCTCCACTGTTACATTGTCATCCATCAACCTGTCTCTGTTTGATTTGCTGAAATGTTTACAGTAAACCTAAAATAACAAAACAAGACATTTTCAAGACACATTCTTCCAAATTCAAATACTCCACAAGTTTCTTGAAGAAGAATTTGAACCTAAGTCGATGTGAGACAGATGTGGCTGAATTCTATAAATCATCGCGACAGTTTTGAGCCGATGCCAAGTATCCAACCTCCTCATAACCTTTTTCTAGTATCTTAGACATGAGGTCATTAAGCAATAGGCCCATCTTCACCATATCTGCTTGCAGCATCATCACCGGAAACACACGCCTATCTCCAAAATGCCCCTCGACAACTGCAGCATAATCAACAACTTCCGGTTGCAATCCACTCCTCCTCATGTCCGAGAAAAATTTGCTGGCTTGAAACACTCGCCCGTTTCTGCACAAACTGCCAATCAGGATCGAGTAAGTAACCCTAGTAGGGCAACAATGCATGTCTGCTTCGCCTTTACAAGCTTCCAAGAAGAAACTGATTGCATTATTGATCCTTCCATCCTTGCACAGCCCATCAACCATACAACTAACTGTAAAAGCATTGGGTGCAACACCGGCATCCATCATTTCTCTGTACAACTGCAAAGCTGCATCGGTATAGCCATTCTTGAAGTGCCCGTCGATTAGACAGGTAAAAGCAACCACATCAGGCTTGTAACCCTTGATTCCCATCTCATAGTAAAGCCCCATGGCAGCCTCCAGCTGTCCTGATTTACAGTAACCGTTTATCAGAGTGCAGAAAGTTACTACATTGAGCTGCAAGCCTGTCTCCATCATCCGTGAGCAAATCTGAACAGCCTTCTCCATGTTTCCCTCCTTGCAATATCCATCAATCAGAGTATTATACACCACATGATTCATCACCAATCCTGCTTCATTCATCTTACAGAACAAAACCTCCGCGTCTTCAACCCTACCGGCTCTAGAATACCCCTTTATAAGGATGCCATACGTGACAACATCCGGAGAAATGCCAAACTCCTCCATCCCCACACGCATTGCCATAGCAGCAGATAAGTCCCCAGTTTCACAGAAACCATCCATCAAAGAGTTGTAAACGTAGATATTTGGTGAGACATTAAACTTCACCATATGCACGAAATAGCTCCTAAATGCCGCAACCTCCCCAATCTTGCAAAGCAAATAGATCAAAATGCTATATGTAACAGCATTTGGCAATACTCCACCTTCCAACATTGCATAGTACAATTTCCTCACCTTCTCAACACAAACCATCTTAGCATATCCATCCATTAGCACATTGTAAGTGTACAGGTTAGGCACCACGCCACACTCCACCATTCTCTGGAAAATGGTTTCAGCTTCCGACATCTCACTCTCTGCGCATAAACCTCGTATGAGGGTCGTGTAGATCACAACCGTGGGTTTTAACCCCCTTTTCATCATCTCCTCAAGTAACAGTTTTGCTTTCTTTGTATCTCCTCTGATGCAGCAAGCGTCGATCAGTATCCCATATGTCACCTCACTAGGCAATAAACCATTCGAAACCATGTGATCATACACTTCCCACATCAAATCAATGCGGCCCGTCTTCAAAATGCCGTTGAGGAGTGTGTTGCAGGGCTGCACCGGCGGCAGTCTCCCCATCTTCCGGTACACCCAATGCCCCTCATCGGCGAGACCCTTCTCGCATAGAGCGCCGATCAGCAGTCCAAGCACATTGCCGTTGCATCCAGAAGGTTCAATCTGATGCAGCGCATTGAAAATCGAGGAACACACCTTGTGGGGTTTCCGAGTTTTTATGAGGATTTCGATGAGGTCTTCTATCAAACACCTTGCCTGCACATATAATTTCTCACGGATTAGGAAATGGACGATGGCTGAATGCAGTTTCAGAGTTTTCGCGGGGTTTATGTCTCTCGAGGCCGAGTTGAAGATCCGCAGCGCCTCTCTTGGCGTCGGGGAATTGAGGATCGTATCGACTAAATGAGCAAGGTATGGTGGTGATGGTGGAGATTCTGCAGCGAAACACGGCGCTGCGGAAGATGATAGGAGCGCTGATGAGGGCTTCTGTTTGAAAAAAGGCTTGATTTTTGGAGGGAAAGACTTCAACATTGCTCCGGCGGTAGCTCCGATTTCTTGTTTCCCATTAACGACAAGAGTAAGAAGACAATTTCAAGCAGTTACGGGATGAATTTGAGGAAATGTGGGTCGGATTTTACAGAAATGTGTGAGTGCGATGTGGGAATTCGTAGCCATTAATGCCGTCGAGGTGCACTGATTAAGCTCAACACTCAGTGATAACCTCGACCAAATCATAAATCAGTTACGGATCTGTTTAGAGTAATTAACTGGAAATAAATTCAAATTAATTGATGTTTTAACTACTCTAACATTCGATGCTATGATAATTCATCAAATAAGCAATTTAAATAAGTAAAATTATTGTACTATATTTTAAAGTGTGGTTATAGTCTTATACTCCAGCAAATCATAAATCAGTAGAACGCAAGCTAATTTTGGGATTTATACTCAATTTAATTATTCTACATAATTTCGTATCGTTTCTTGTAGTTATTGAAGTACAGTATTATACAGTATATTGGTTCATTATTAAAAATATTTCAAACACTAGTGCCAAGCAAAGCAACTATTTCCCAACCTCTCAAAAAAAAAAAAACTCTTCCCAGAGTTCATTTGTATATTTAATCAATTATTACTATTTTTTATTTACCTAAAATTATAAACCAAACCACAAATCACCCACCCAATCTTCTTCCTTCATCCAATCCTACGTCGTTGGATTATGAGAGGAAGTCGTAGTATTATGTATTTATGTTATAGTATCAAATTACAAGGCATATATAATGTATATTATACAAGTATTTTTGCATCTATCTATAAATTATAAGGATGATGCTCAAATATATGTACAATAACAAAATGATGCTTTATACGTGATGGACGTATAATTAACAGAAAAAATGACGTTAAATTCGACAATGAAATGTGAGTATCTCCTATCTGATTCGGAGTAAATATTAATTAGAATTATTAAAAAAATATTTTAGAAGAACTGTTGTGATAACATTAACAAGGTTGAGTCAATCACGGTTATCTTATCTCATGAAGAGTAAATGAAGGGGTTTGAGTGAATGAGGCAGAGGCAGAGGCAGAGGATAATTCCTTGTGTGAGGGCAAAACAGTAACACCGCACGCATCCTTCTTTCGTGAGCTCATTTCACACGTATTCTCTGTATCTCTAAACTACGCAAAAACCCACAATTCTTCTTCTTCTCTAAGCTACCATTTTACCTTGTTTGTCAGCTACATAAGTAGTAGTATATAGATAGACACCCTACCTTTACATGCTGGTCGTACTTATACATCTTATCATCTTCACTTTCGCGCCCAATTTACTGCAAGACACATAGAAATGGCCGAAGAAAGATCCGAGATAGCCTTCTTCGACGTCGAGACAACCGTTCCCACCCGAACCGGACAGCGCTTCGCCATTCTCGAATTCGGAGCCATTCTCGTTTGCCCTAGGAAGCTGGTGGAGCTGCGGAGCTACTCCACCTTGATCCGACCCGCCGACCTCTCGCATATCACTTCTCTATCCGTCCGTTGCAACGGGATTACCAAGGACGCCGTCGTCTCTGCTCCGGCTTTCGCTGACGTTGCGGATCACGTTTACGATCTGCTGCACGGTAATTTTACGCTCAATTCCTTCGTTTCATTGGGCATTAGGGATTTAGCTGTGTGTTTTATGTGTTTTCATACTGATAGGTTGGTTCCATGGACTCGTCATTGAGATTTTTGCGTGTTTGTTGCATTTGCCATTTTCGTTAGGGTTTACTTTTACTCGTTTGGAGTATTATTTCTCGAATACATGATTTAGTTCTAATTAATCGGCTGTTGGAAATTAGCTGCTATAATCGAATGTGTCTTTATTGATGTCCTTTGTATTTGTGCTTGGCTCGTGATGGTTTATAATTCTGGCCGAGTCTACAGAAAGTTGCAGTTTTTTGGTTGATTTACGAGTATTGTTATTCTTTACATATTTGATTTTCTTGTATGGCTGCTTCTACACCAGGAAGAATATGGGCTGGCCATAACATATTGCGTTTTGATTGTGCTCGCATAAGAGAGGCATTTGCTGAGATTAACAGACCAGCACCGGAGCCTAAAGGAACTATTGATTCACTAGCTTTGTTAACACAAAAGTTTGGAAGACGAGCTGGTGATATGAAGGTAGAATACTTTTGTAGTCAGAACTGTTAGAGGCTTCAAGCATCATTGTGAAAGAGAAATCTTGCATTTTGTTTTAAATTCAGCTCTAATTTTAAAATGCACATTAGAGCAATTTCTATTTTATTGAGAACCAAGCAGTTTTCCTTCAAAAAAAGAAAATCAAGCATTGTTTGTCTTTTATGCTACTCAAGTTCTTTTTTTTCCCCCTTTCTTGTGCTCTGCTTCATGAAGAGTGGAAAGGCAAGGATTGTTGGTCAACATATACTGCAGAATCTCAGATCTTGGTTCTGAACAAGTTGACTTCATACATCATGTATAACTAAAATTGGTTTCATTTGAATGCTTGATATGCTTCTTATGTAATGATGTTGAGATTTGCTTTCAGATGGCAACACTTGCAACTTATTTTGGGCTTGGAAAGCAAACACATAGGTGAGTGCAATCTCTGTATTCTCTCAATGTCATGTTCTTATCTTTTCAACACTATATTGCTTCTTTTAAAGAAATACTACATTACTGAAATTTGTGGCATGTTTAATAGCTACCTACTCGTTTGATTATGAAGGTAGACATTTTATTATTTTTGGAGGTCAACTAATTGAAGTGTATTTTTGTCCGTGGTTGACTACTGGTTAAAATGCTCAAATGATAAACTTTGAACACACATTATTTCTTGAAATTTCAAGTGAATCATGATTTCCCTGTCTTTCTGCCTATGAAGTTTTACTTTACTGACTAATTTGATGTTATTCTCCAGGAGTCTGGATGATGTACGCATGAATCTTGAAGTCCTCAAGTACTGTGCAACAGTTCTGTTTTTGGTAATTTCTCAAATCTGTAGCTTTTGTGGAGATTCTCGAGCTCAGTGAATCAAGTCTTATAATCCATTATTTGTTACACTGTTTTGCTGGATCTTCTCCAGATGAAATGACATTAACCAATTGCATTATGCCCTAAATCTTGAGAGTAAGAAAATGAAATATGGTGATAGATGAACGGTTATGTGCTCAATCTTTAATGTCAAGAACATAGATGGCGTATGCCTGAACTCAATTTTTTATCCTGGCATGTGGGAGATGGCAAGAAACCTAAAATCTTGAATATGTTGCTCGATTTGGTTGGGAACTGTGTTTTACTTGCAACTACTAACAATTTGGTATAACTATAACTTGAATGAAGTGGTTTTATGCGAGGCCCATTCTTTTCCATGTCAGCTTGTGTATGTGACAATGTGAGGGCTTAAAATGCTGTATTTTATTTGTTCAAGGGGGTGATGACAGATTTAGTATCAAACCAATAGCTTTGTAATTTGAAACAGGAACATGCTGCCATTTGGCAAACTCTAATCGAGCAATTCATCTACTCTACCCATAACCTGGTTTTGTTCATTTCTTTAAGCTATCAAATGTTCAAACAGCTATGATATTGGCTTTTAACGTTACTGCAGGAATCTAGCCTCCCAGACATATTTACTGAGAACAGCTGGGTTTCTCCCAATGCGACCACAAGAAGTCGAAGTAATGGAAAACATCCCTTAGAGCAGACTGAGAAGGATCCATCAACATCATTGCCATCTCCAATGAAGATTGAATTTCCATCAACATTATCTCCATCTTCAGTGAATATGCTTATGGCGCGTACAGTTGGTGAAGCAAACTCGTCTTTGATTGAACCCAATGCAGCGAATGTTGGCCCATTTGACTTGGGTGGGATGAGTGCTGGAATGGAGGATCCTCTCCCTAATGATGACAATATGGAAGAAGAGAAAGGTGCCTTAATATCTCAAGAATCTTCAACTTCAGTAGACAATGGATGTTCCTATACCTGTGATGACTTTGTGGAGCCTGATGGTGTTTCAATACCTTTAATATCTGTTACTCTTGCACCCTTTTACCCTGGAACTCAAAGAGTACAAATATTACACCAAAATTCACCATTACAACTAAAATGTGCAAGCCTGAAAGTTCGTTTTGGGATGAACACAAAGTTTGTAGATCATGCTGGTCGACCACGTTTGAATTTCGTTGTGGATGCATCGCCGAGTTTGTGCAATATTCTGGACGAAGTGGATAAGCTAGCCCAGAAGCTGTCCACTGATTCCGGTAGCTCCTCTGAGTGGCGTCATGTAGTAACTAGGAAGCAAGGCTTCTTCAACACTCCCACCGTCCGATTGAAGTAAGTTCTTTGTTTTGATCAAGCATTTATTTAATTCTTTCCCTTTTATTCTTTGTTTTAACTTGTTCTATCATTCTGAATAAAAAATGTGAAGTATATCTTCTTGGCACCTTTGATTATACTTTTAACGGCACTGTTTGGCCAATTTCCTTTCTTTCTGGACCAATAAAAGAATGATGATACAGTCAAAATAGAATATTCTGCACTATATAATTGAATATTTACATTTACCTTCTGTAAATACACAGCCTACCGACTGTAGCAGACGGTGAAATCAACCGATGGACCACAGAGATATACCAGAAGGAGAGCTCAACCACACACAAGCTTATGTTTAGTAGATTCGATGTTTCTGAACTGAATTCACTGTTCACTCCGGGGAACGTCGTTGATGCCTATTTCTCTTTGAACCCCTATGATTATCAGCAAAATGCAGGCATCCGATTAGTGGCAAGGAAACTGATTGTTCATCCAAGCTGATTATGATAAGTTAAGCTTAATTGCACACGAACTGTTAGATAGGTTACCTTTGGATGGTCATGTAGGAATTCAGTATTCATATTTATTAATTTCTCAGACAAATTGTTTTACTGAAAATCAAGATTACAACTTACAAGTTGTATAGATGTTAAAGAAGCAGATCTGAGGAGTAGCCTTTGTTGTATTTAAAACATTCCTTCAGGAATAAAATGGATTCCCATTCAATGTTTTGTGATTTTGAATTGTGAGTGTTGTATGTATGCCTTCAACAGATGTCAAGATCCAACAATGATTACAAACAAATCACACAACAAAAAGACAATGTTTATTAAAACATCAACACTTGCAGTGGCAAAACAAAAAGGATTTTCAGTCATCAAAGCTGATGATCTAATGGGTCAGCTTGAAGTAAAGAATTAGAATAATTGTAATAACCAAGACTGTGATAACTGCTCCAATCATCCACTTATTTCTGCTCATCCTTCTCGACATATTAGTGAGAATCTTTTTGCTCCGACCTATGTTGTCATCTACCCCATGAAGCTGCACAACATAACTCCATCAATAAATCATCCTTTTTTGAACTATTCATGTTAATAGCAGAAGAAGTGAAAGTTTCCGTGAAAGTTTTGGTTCAGCAAAACAAGACCAAAATGATGGACAAGTGTAAGAATTTAAAGCACAACAATAAAAGGTAAAAGAGAACGAGACCGACAGTGCCGTGTGCATGCAGAAGCGATTGACGTTGTTGGTGCAGATCATGAAGAATTGAGACGCCGAGCTCCTCAGTTTCGAGCATTGTTTTTCTACTATCCCTGACCCTTTCACCTGACTTGTTTAGTCTTTCAGTTGACATCAACAACCTTGCTCTTTGATCAGCTGATACCTGCATTGAAACATAAAACAGTTGCCAAAACCACATTGAAATCACCATGCAAGAGAATCGAGTAAGTGGAAAATCTATGACAAGCATACTGAACTAATTGTACTCAATTTTACATTCAACAGTTTCTTCTGTTGTTTAATAACATAAGCAAATGATTTTGAGAAATTGTTCCAATCTTTATTTTCTATAACTCATGGATTTGAAATTTCACCAGATCTAGCTTATCCTTTTTTTTCTAAAGCTCAACTGACAAGAACCCAGTTACTGTGAAGGAAGGAGTGCATTAGATAAACTCGACTCCCATGTCCACAAATCACATGAGAAGAGCAAACTACATTAGGCAAGCTTGAAACAAGATCGACTAAAGAAGTGTTAGCAAGGGAGTAGAATTCGAACCCTACAACTGCTGCCTTCACTATGCCCACCAGCTCAGTTACCCAGTGAGGGGGATCAAAAGAAACTTACCAATTTGCAAAGTTAAAGCAAATGGAAGTTTCCAAAAATTAGAGATTTCTCTTGGAATACCAAATGCAAATGCACTAACTGATAACAGTGTCCTATTGCCAACACAGTCGTTTCAATTATTCAGACAATTTTACATGTGCAGTAACATTTTAAGGACAGGTTATAGAGCAGTAGAAGGCACAGAAAATATCGTATTCAAAGTAGTAGTATAAAATATGGAACATACAGAAGGATGCAAATCATAAAAAAAAATCTAAACTGAAGGCTTTATTGATCATTTCTATTTAACCAGATGTCTCAAAACATAAAACAACAATTATCCAGCATAAAGTATCATTTCTGAAACAATAATGGGAAAAAAAAGATATACCGCCATTGCATCTGTCATTCCAGATTCCAACAACTCATTCCTTGCAGCTTGATTGGCATTAGCTGATGTGATTCTCTTCACTTCCGATTTCAAATTGTTCAAATCAGTTTTGTATTCTCTCAGTTTGGCAAGAAGCATAGCCTTCACACTTGGTGGCATGCTCCTAGCTTCGAGATCCATTTTACGTATCTAGATATTGAGCTAAAAATGTAAGTTTACATTTTTAGAAGTCAATACATGTCAATTATACATGTTTGATATAGAATACCAATGCATCAGCATCCTCCAATCGTCCTTGTACTTCAGATACTTTCTGTTTCTTCTGTTCTGCTCCAACAAAGGATCGTATATCCATCAAAATCAGCAGTGTACAGAAGCAGCTACTACATAAATATATGGACAGCTCTGGTATTAAACTCTTCTAATGAGTTGTCAGTTAAAATCTATGGGTAAAAGGACTTTTACTGTTAAATTTATCCCACAACTGTACAAACTTAACCTCGTCTAGATACCTATAACAGTATCAAACATGCTTGCAATACCAGTTTACTGTAATGGTAAATTTAGCACCAATGTCAAAATCCACATCCCAAAATTCTCTTCCAGTGCCAACTAAATTTCAAGCATTACTAAGTAGCTGTTCCAAATAATAGTGTCCAACATAAGTAAACGCAGAACCGTATATAATTTGTGGATTGAACTCATTTGAGCTACTGCAGGTGCAGGCTAAACGACAAGAAAATTAAATAAAAACTCAATCACCATTGAATGATAAAATGCTTGAAAGTTGAAATAGCACATCGCCTCACCTCCATCAAGGAGACTAGCTGAAGTGATCTTTTTGGATAAGTTAGCAGACAGCTCGCAATACTGCCGTTCGTAACCCTCGAACACTTGACTCATCTTTTCCCCCAATTCCGCAAGGAAATGAGACCTTCAATTCCCCACCAAATAAAGAAAATTCAAATCAGGATTAATCGAATTAACGCTAGTTTGTCAGAACTTGGATCGATTTAAAACTTACTAGATGAAGGAATTCAAAAACATCCCTAAAATCAGAGAACAAATTCCACGTACCTTGAAATTAAGCGGATCGGCGACGGGAAAGCGGCCGATGCTGTTGATCGAACAAGCGCTGCGCTGAAAAGGCCTCTACGTATAGTGGGAATGCCCCTTGAAAAGATGATTAGTGACGATACTTTTCATGTTAAGATGCTAATAAAATTTTAATTATTGATTACAATAATCCCTACAAAAGTTTGATGAGTAAACCAGCCTTTGACTATAGTTTTGGAAAGAACAGCACTCTTGAATTCACGCCATTACCGATTAAACTTTCCCATCATTGTCCGATTTAGGCAATTTTCGATCTTATTAAGGCGTGACATTTTACTCAGGATTTCTCTTAATTAGAAATTACTAGGCATTGATGCTGCTTGGGTTAATTAGGAGGGTGTGTGAGTGAACCACGTCCTAAATTCCCAATAAACGTGCTCTATGTGTTTCTGGAAAACTAATTTGGAAAGAATTTATTCAGAAATTTCCATAAATGTATATGTATTAATGGAAGTCGAGCATTATGATTTATGAATTTATGAGAAAGGCTCACACTCATCACTAGAACTTTGTGTTGAGGAATTATCCCCAATTCTTAACCATGGAAATTACCTGCTACGCCAATTGTTCATCACAAAAATAATAAGTTTAGACTGTTAAGTCATATATCTAGTTCGTTTATTACACAACAAAAATATACTTCATTACGTATCCAATTGAAGCATCCAAATAGTAAAAAAGACAAAAAAAAAAAAATTGATATACAGTAAAACCTCTATAAATTTAGTACATATATATTGAAAATAAATGAACTCATATATGTTTCATTGAGTATATTCATATATTAAACAATTCTTTGTAATTAATTCAATATATATATATATATATACATGTATAATATCAATTCATTGTACACAATTAATTATTATATTTATGGACGCATGTATCAATTCATTGGTAGTATTACTTAAATATACATGTTTACATTAATTCGTTACACTTAAATAACT
>JAYJMF010000020.1:2710308-2723369 GCA_036873715.1 Salvia sclarea
AAAATCCGTGTATGCCTATCAACATCCAAGGGTATTTTCGTAACCTTGGGCATGTGGTGCATGTTCCTTATATTTTTTGGCAAATATAATTGTTCCTTATATTTTTGGGCATAAATGCATAGGCCTCAAAAAAAAATAGAGGAAACACGTGTCGCCATCTTAATGGAGATATGCAATGCATTCGGAAGCAGGGTCCAATTTAACCATATGATATGAGTATTGAAAACAAACTTGATTTGAGACAAAAAAAAAAATGAGAATAGGCCAACAAACTTATGATTGTTGAAGTATAAAGCTCAAAGGTCATGTTTTAGAATATGATTAGTTGTTTGACTAAAGAAAATGATTAGTTGTCAAGTAAATTATGAAATTTGGACAGTTCAAGCTCATGCTTCTAAAATGTTTCAAGCTTTCATCTTTCAATAAGTTTTAGGGGCGTGAAAGGAATTTGCCAAACCTGATGGGTTCAGACAGCAATTTGGAAGGTTCCATGTAGAAATTGGACAACTATTCCAATATTCAAATTCCAGTTCGACAATCATCGCATCAGGCAATTCCTCACTGTCAAATCATCAAATTCTTCGAAGAAACAAGTCAAAAACGGGGGGGAAAACAAAGCAGCGATTCATAATTCAATTCCGTTGAAGCCCGCGTATTTTTATCTGAAACCCTAGCATCAGTAAGAGTAATTCCTCCCTCCTTGCTCTAAAGAACTGTTCTTTGATTTCCTTTTATGTTTTTCTTTTCCTGAGCTTTTTCTGCAAATTTATTTCGTGTGTTCGTGGTTACTGTTTACCCGCGTTCAATTCGATTTAGTTATTTCCCTCTTTCTTTTAAGCTTTTTGGCGGGTTGCTGACATCTGTGTTATTGTATTCTAACTGTTTGATGAATGGCTATTTTTCTGACAATTGTAAGCATTTTTACCTGATTCTCTGCAATTTGATCACTGCTCTATAATAATTCGCATTCTTAATATCAAGACTTGATTTTTATGAAATTTTCTCCATTTCATCTCGCTATTTCCTGATAATGATGGCATCTTGATAGATTTTCCTCTAACTGCAAATGAATAAAGAAAAGCTAAGATGATGCTTATAGTGTATTAACTATTTGCAGATGTCTGGTGGACTAAGTGGGGGTAGTGATGGTTCTTTTGATGCTGATGACTTGTCGGAGATCAGGGAACGATTTAAGGAGGTAAATCTCAAATTGATGTCTTCATTTGGATATATGCAGTTTTCCCTTCCTTATTTATGCTCTTATCTGTAAGTAGCTTAGCCAAAGTCTTCAAATTTATATATTTTACATTTATTGTCATTAGTGTAGATGACACAGTAAAATTTGGTGCTTATGAGTCAGCGTAAGACAAGGGAAACTTGTTAATTTTGTTGCTGACTAGTAATTCTTGATAAGCATCTAATCTGGTCAATTGTTTCAGGTGCATATATATGGTTGCTTTTCCTTTGGTTCTTGATATATGAGGCAATATTTGGTATGCTAAAGTGATATCATTGTCATACTTATACCTTGCTTTTGTCTGATATCAGCTTACAAAGGAAAAGGAGATGCTGAGAGATTCCAAGTCCCAGGGTTTTGAGCTACTCAGGGTTATTATCTTAACTCTCAGTTGCATTCTGTCATTGTGTGGTTTTTAAATAATTTCAAATCCTCCAATAACCTTATTACCCTCAATCCTGTTGTTTAAACATGTTCCTTTCTTGTTATATGAAAAATACTATGTCTTGCTCATATGATTGGTTGTCCTAGAGCTAATGGTGCAACCAAAAATAGTTCTAATAACGTGCTCGTGGATTTTTAACGCTTTATGGTGGATTCTATAAAAACTTGCACATTTATGGTAGTTGTATAAGTGGTGGCATTTTTTGGGGATTCTGCAATTCCATGAACTTCCATTCCAAAAGTTTTGAATTTGAGATCAGGCCTTTTTCACCCAAAATATGAGAAAACTGTCATCTTTCATACTAATTTCTTGATAAATTCTGTTATTACGTTAAGTTCCGAGGATGTGTACTCGTCTATTAAATTGGACTATACATGATCAAGGGATTTTAAATAAAGGAGTAGAGTTTTTTATGCCTACTACGCCCTCCGTCCCATTCATAATGTCCCATTGCTTTTTTGGCATGGAGATTAAGGAAACAAAATTGATGAGTGTAAGGTGGTGTGGTCCACATGGGGTCCACATGCTTTTGTGTGTATTTTTTTGCCAAAAAAGGTATGGGACATTATGAATGGGACAAACAAAAGAGGAAAGTGGGACATTATGAATGAGACGGAGGGAGTATAATTTAGAGATTTCTTCAATGCAGAGATTGGAATTCCATGT
Source organism: Salvia sclarea (assembly GCA_036873715.1). Classification (NCBI taxonomy): domain Eukaryota; kingdom Viridiplantae; phylum Streptophyta; class Magnoliopsida; order Lamiales; family Lamiaceae; genus Salvia; species Salvia sclarea. The sequence goes on from JAYJMF010000020.1 coordinate 2,712,657, forward strand.
CAAAACATTATCTGAATCCCGCGAAGGAGACAAGAAGCGCATAACAGATTTGGAAAGAGAACTCAGCAATTGCAGCCAAGAAATAGGTGGTTGCATCCTCCTTCACACATGCACACACACAAACACACTATGTAGTTGTCTTTTTTCAGTTGTGCTAGAATGTAAGCAACCATTTAAACGTATTTTGTAACGTCAAAGTGTTTGCAGGGATAATATTGAGCTACTCCCAGAACAGAATGAGTTTTTCTTTTTCCTTACTTTTCCCATCTACAAACATATATATGTGTTGTAAACTTTTTAATTTAATTTGAACATTGATTACCTCAAATTTTATATTTTTTTTCTTTCTTCTTTAATCAATTGTGAACTTTCTCATAGATTACTTGCAGGATCAACTGGGTGTGAGGAACTCGAGCCTTAACTATCCTGGCGAGCAAGCATGTAGCTGTCACTTTAAACTTGCAGACATGGAAAGTTTAGAAGAGGAGGTAGGAAGGTTGAAGGAACAGATAAAGATATCCGAGTTCGAAAGGTCATTGTTTAAGCAAGAAATATTGGATAAAGAGGAGGAAATAAGGTGTTCAGCATCATGCATCGAAAACCTCGAGGAATCTATTTCATCTATGGCATTAGATTATCAATGCGAAATAGAGAGCATAAAGCTGGACGCAAGTACCTTAGAGCAGAATCTTTTTGAAACTACAAAATTGCTGGAAGAAAAAACTCGAGAAAACTCCACAGTGAAGGAGCTGCTTGAAGACCTTGAAATTAGAAATCAGGAGGGATATAAGGTCATCGAGAGATTAATGAAGGAAAATAAAGATTTGAAGGAAAAAATGAAAATATCTGATTTGAGTATCACAGCATTCGTCGAGGATGTGGAAGAGCAGTTCCATGACTGGCTTGCGAAAATCGAAGGCCAGACATCGAGTAAACTAAAGAAAGATATGAGGTAATATGCTTAACCAAGTATGCACATGTGTGCTTCTTCGTTTGAGGTTTGCGAACTATATATTTTGTGTGTATTAATAAGTAGTTGCTATTTCCTCTGTAATTATTCATGTCTACATGTTTAACATTGTTGGATCTAAACTACAATTGCAGTGAATATGGCAACGTCTTAGGCCCACTCTTTTCCAAACTTGGCATTTCGAGAGCAACAGATGGAGATTTGAGGAACAAGATTGCTGATATGTCGAGACAGATAGATGACTATGAACGTCTTGTAAGACATCTTAAGGTATGTCTGCTAATAAATCAATGTCGGCCTGCAAGCTAACTACATCATATGGCTCTGCAACTTAATGTGAATATTTTGCAGGAGCAAATGAGAGACGAAAGGGTGAAGGCGAAAGAAGAAGCAGAGGATTTAGCTCAGGAAATGGCCGAGCTAAGGTATCAGCTGACGCTCCAGCTTGATGAGGAGCGTAAACGCCGTGCCAGCATCGAACATCTATCTTTGCAGAGAATATCCGAATTGGAGGCTCAGGTGAGTAAACTCAATCTTGTCTCTATCCAGATGAAGATAGGTTTAAACGTAACTGAATATAGTTTTCATGTGTTGGTGAAGATTGTGGAAGAACGGAAAAAATCCAGCAGCCCTCGAGATCTTGTACTGTGCAAACAATGATGGCCTCAAAGTAGGTTTGTGTCTTTAAGAGGCGCATCAGCGTTGTTTTTGATGCATCGATCGGCATGTGAGTTTGCTCTGCTGCTGTGGCATTTGCAGTGATTGGGAGCTGCATTGAAAAACATCGGCAGCTTCATTTAAGTAGTTGACAACTTGGCGCAGCTCCGTGTGGAGGGATTACTTCAGTTGAAATTAGCTTTGTATAAATCTTTTTTTGTTTAAAAAATTAATTGTGTTGATTGGGGTGGCAAGTGAAATTATTAGTTGGTGGTGGTGAGGATTGAATATTCTTCGTATTTGCAAGAGTTTTATATGCAAATGAGAAGAGATTGTGAGTGAAATTGTCGCGTGCCAAATGAAAATATGTAGTAAGATACACGACGCTCGATTTGGTTGGGCTATAAATTATAATCTATACATCCAACATAATTTTGGACTGGGCTGGGTCACAATATTTAGGCCCAGTAAAGCTATATAACCACAATTACAAAATGAAGTGGAAAATCAAATTGAATTTTACACGAAAATTGAGAACGATGGCCAAACACATACATAAAATCAATGAACAAGCTAGATGTGCGAATAAAAACTACTTTTTGCAAATTCTAGTATGCGGACCGAAGTATGTATTCTCGAATCTTTGTGCATTGAAATTATTGTGTTGTGTGTACATAATTCTTGTTCGTGCGTAATCCTCAATTCTCACGATAATTACCCTTCTCACTTCATCTTAGACATATACACACTGGATGGGGATTTGGTAAAAGCTATCCGTATTCTAGAAATTAGAAACTAACATAATTGTAATAATAATAAAAGATATCTTACACAATAAAGAATAAATAAAAATATATTTAATACGAAAATATTTTATAAAACATTAATTAATACACAAAAAAGTACATCACATTGAAAAATGCATGGTCATCTTCATATGTTGATCAAGTAATCAAGATTAAATGGATTCAATTAGTTTCTAGTGACCAGATCGTGGAGGGATTTCATTTGAGAAAAATGTTTTACTACCCAACTTTCAAAGTATCTATTATGTATACCTAATTTTCAAAATTGCTACAAGTTATACCCATTTGAATATTTTAATATATATTTTTATCAACACTCAAAGACATCACTTTATTGTTTTTGTTTATTTGCAGGTGATAATTTATTGCAATGTGTGTCTTGTAATTTGTGTACTAAATTTAATAAAAATCGTGTTTCCAATCGATTGGAAACATGATTCCAATTGACAGGAAACATGAGTTCCGATAGCATTCATGATTCTAATCGATTGGAATCATGTTTTCAATCGATTAGAAACATGAATTCTAATTGAATTAGCTTAACAAAATAAAGTTATAACATGATAGAAAATAAATAATAACATTAGCAAATAATAGAAAATCATCTAAACTATACGTAAAAAAATCTAAAATCTGATTCTAATCAGTACTTTTTACATTCCAATCGACAAAATAAACATTCTAATCGTAAGAAAACAACATTCTAGTCGATTTAAATTAAAAATATAAATAAAAAGTTATTATGATTTTAATCAATAATAACAGTATCAAATAATAGAAAATCATCTAAATTATACATATAAATTTTTAAAAATTGGTTCTAATCGGTACTTTATAGATTCCAATCGTCATAATCATGATTCTAATCGTAAAAATACAACATTCTAATTGGCTGAAATAATAATAATAAAAAAAGAACTTGATTCTAATCGATTTTTTTGATCGATTGGAGTCATATTCACAACCGATTAGAAGCATAAATTAACCGATTGGAGTTAAATTTAATATTTAAATAACTTAAATGATAAATTATCTTGTATATGCGTGTGTTTTTATGGTTTTGTTCTAAAGTCAAAATATAATTAAATTTTTGGCAAATATTTTTGGGAGAGAAAGAGAGAATGAATTGATTATGCTTAAATCATAAAGAAAGGAGTCAGAGTGCAGGAAGTAGTGAGGCGTGAAGTTTGAGATACTTTTTAATTAAATAAATTATTTAAAAAAGAAATGAGTATAATTTATAGCAATTTTGAGAATTGGATATACTAGGTACACACTTTTAGAGCATTGGGTAGTTTTATATATTTTCACATTTTATTTTATCATATTCCTATACACATCTACTCAAATATATTTATCATTTTGAAACTGTGCTTTAATAATTTCAAACTTACTTATCACAAAATTAAATATTTTTATTTTTGGAAATAATGCCACATCATATTTGATTTTTATACTCTTACTTTTATATATATTTACAATACTTACATACTAATAATACACTGTTATAAGACTCATTCTCCATTACCACAAAAGTTAATTATATTTATTTAAATTCGAATTAAGTCAGTTAGTGACAATGTTTGTTGGAGGAGGGAGTATTAGAAATGCCAAAAAATATTAGTATAACTGAGATTAAAACTAAAACCAAATAATAATATAACAGAGACTAAAACTAAACTAAACTAAACTAAACTCCAACTGGTAATTTCACCTGATTACCTTTTCCAAGTGATTTTATCAGTATCCAATTTTAATTTATCTTGAAAGTATTAAAAAAAAAAACTCCAAAATAATACTAGTCGCGACTCGAGTAACGGTCGGATTTTATAGGAGGTTGATTTGATGGAGTGACGTCAGCTTCACGCTCTCCTTCGGCGCTTTCTCATTTCTTTCTGTTGGATTGAAATGAAAAATTAAGCTTATTATCACTAAATTCCATTAATATTCCGCTTTTGTCTGTAATAAACCCAGCCCACTTCAAATCTTCTCCTACTTTCTCTCTCTCTCTCTCTGCACTGCATTTGGGTCTAGATTTGTTGAATTTAGGGCGTTACTCTCGGAGCGCTCCTCCAATAACAACATCACTCCTTTATCCTTCAGTTTCAGGTAACCCTCAAGATTCTCTCTCAATATATCTCGATTAATCGTTTATCTCAACTAATTTCACTTCTCTTTTCCTAGGTCTTCTCACTTTAGTACCTAACAACCAATGCTAGATTCTTCTTGTCAATGAGAAATTGAGAGATTTCTAAGTGTGTGCACGGTTATTTAGTTACGGATCAGTGGAGTTTATTTATATTTTTCTGCTTAGATTAATTGAACATATAATTGATGTGAATTTGGAGATTTCTGGTGCCCTTTTGCCCTGTTTTCCACGTTTCATGGATAGGCACCCGAATGTTGAGATGGAATCAGGATGACTTTTATGAGTCCCTTTTTGAATCTTTTGTCTCAAATAAAGGATGGCTTGGTTGTGAAATATGGTAGAGTTCGATTTTGAAGTTACTTTGTGCTAGAAATTTAAGTACTTGATGTTTGAGGTTCTAATTAGAGAAATTCGTCTCTTTGTTTCTCAAACATCTAGTACTTAAATTTCTAGCACAAAGTACTTCTGGTATATATTTTGGCTCCTGCTGCTTCTGTTTGGCCTTGCATCCATGGGTTATATATAATAAGCATGCCCTTAGTTTTTTATTTATTTGTTTCTGCGGTTTTCAGGTTATTCAGTGAGTTTCTTCTACTGATAAGTGCCGGGGACGTTACAAGATCATCTTATTGCATTTTACTTTTCCAAAATGCATGGTGTTAAGAAATCTCCCTTGCCCGGTTTCTCTAAACACGCCTCAGCCGATACAAGGCGCCCTCTTAATACGCTTTCAAGCAATCCTTTTGATTCTGACGATGAATTGGACAACAAGCAAACCCTCAAAATATCTGGAAGGGCATCTTCCGAACCTCCCCTCTTCGCATCAAATTTAGGCACGAATCCTTTTGATGATGATGAAGAGAGAAATGGTAGCTCTTTATCTCAAAGCAGCCTTTCTTCAGCATCGAAAAGTAGCTACAAGAATGGTTTCCGCGACGCTGGGGGACTAGAGAACCAGCCTGTACAGGAACTAGAGAATTATGCCGCGTATAGAGCTGAAGAGACTACAAAGGCTGTGCACAATTGCCTCAAGATTGCAGATGACATAAGAGAAACTGCTAATGAAACTTTGGTTACTTTGCATCAGCAAGGGGAGCAAATTACAAGAACTCACATGGTAGCAGCCGAAATTGACCACGATCTTAGTAGGGTATGTTCATCGTTTCCTCTCAAAGCTTAAGAGTTATTCATAACAATGTTAAAATTTCATCGCAGTCCTTGATCAAGCAAAGAGTGATCAGTGATACATATGCCTGGCACTTCTGATATCTTTTGAAGCTTAAACCCACTACTGTCGTGTATTTTGCATGCTAACTTTACATGTGGTGGCAAACTTTTCTGGATACTCTTAACTTACTTACCCTGACCTTCTTATTGTAATATCATCCCAATTAATGTGTTACAAACCATTCAAGGTCTCAAATAATTTCTGATGGATTTTAGGGTGAGAAGCTTTTGGGAAGTCTTGGGGGCATATTCTCCAAGACATGGAGGCCTAAGAAGACACGCCCAATAACAGGCCCTGTAATCACCCGAGGTGCGGCATTTTTCTTCAGACATTTTGCGTGATTTATGTTTTACTGTGGTACATGTCTGCAATAGGAATCTCTTTGGCTTATGACAACGTGGTCACAATGTTTTAATCTAGCATTTGTTCTTGAATTGAGTTCTTACAATTTGTTGGTCTTGTAGATGATCCGGTTCAAAGAAAGGGTAATCACTTGGAGCAGAGGGAAAGACTGGGTTTGACTTCGGCCTCGAAGGAATATACAAGAACACGTACGCCACCCCCTGAGTCCGCAAGTGCTTTGCAGAAAGTGGAGGTACGTTGATGACATCTTACCTAATCTTAAGTTTGCATCAAGAACCAAAAAGCCATATAAATGTTACCTGAATTACATCTTGTAGAACCCTAAGTCACTAGTCCCTCCTTGCTGTTAATGATTTAAGTTTCAATTATAATCTGTAACAGGTGGAGAAGGTGAAGCAAGATGATGCCTTCTCGGATTTAAGTAACATTTTGGGTGAGCTAAAGGAAATGGCTATGGACATGGGATCTGAAATAGACAGGTTAGTCATTCTAATTCCTGCCCTCCTATGATGTAACAACTATCCTAGCTGGTCTAAAATCGAGTGGACTACATAGATACTAATTGGTTATTTCCTGCGTGCTTAACGAATGCAGGCAGAACAAAGCTATAAATCATGTTCAGGATGACGTGGAGGAGCTGAATTTCCGAGTGAAAGGTGCTAATCAGCGCACACGACATTTGCTGAGAAAATAGAAGGCTGTCTCAAGTAATGCTTCGACATTTACATGGATCGTGCTATCATTCATCTCATAACATGTAAATTGCATGCTAATGTTTTGATGATAGATATCCCAACACTCAGTAAGTCTAGAGTTGTCACCACATGCACTGAATTCACCGTCTGGTATGAATTTTTTTTCTACCAAAACATGTATCTGACGTTGGTTATTCATTTCACCCGAGCTAATAGCAATGCAGCTCTTTTCCTTTTATTTTCTACCAAGTGTGCGTTATTCGTTGTTTAAATGCTGGGTTTTTTTTTTTTCGTTCACGTTGCACTCGGACACGGGTAGCTAAGTTTATGTAAGTGAGTGATTTTGGAAGCTGGACCTTATGAGCTCAAAGGAATCCTTAGTGAATTTGGATTGTTGTTTTTGAGGTTCTAGGTAGGGTAGGGTACATAGGTCATGTAATATATGGTGTAGAGCTTTAAATTAGTCAAGTGTTTTATGATGCTTTTATTTAAGTTTTGAAAATTTTATTGGATCTATACATACATATAGAGCTGTCAAACCACCGGCCCGGTTGAGCCCACCTCACATCGTGTGGAATTCAATTCAGTCAGGCCCAAAAATCAATCGGACGTAAGAAATAATGGCCCGGCCCGATCCTAGAACGGGCTGGTTCGGGCCGGGCTGCCCTAATCACAACAAACGAGCTATGTTATTTTCGATTTCCAGAGTATTTAAGCGCCATAAACTTTGAACAAGAAAGTTTGTTTCGAAAAGAAAAAGAACTTTAAACATGAAATCTGCCATAAGCAAGTACAGCACTGTCTGAAAATTACAGCATCTGCCATAAACCTCAATAAAGAAAAGAGACTTAGCCTCTTTGTGGTGCTGCAAAATGCTACCTCATTGATTTCGAGCATTTATGGCGTCGAGTACTTGCTTCATGGATCACTTGTTTCACTTTTAAATACTCACTCTTTTTTTCACTCGCTTCTTAATTTATTGCCATCTCTTCTTCCTCCTCCTCTTTCTGCTCACTATGAAGAACTCATCGCCCTCCTCCACCCGCTGGATTTCGACCACCCTCGTGATTCTCCTCGTGGCGGCAGCAAACACCGAGTGTTCGAGAATATTAGCCTTGCAACAGAGCTTATCAAGTCCAACCAATTTTCAGTACCATCAACCACAGCTCAGCAAGTCACTCCCATTTCCTCCGAGCCCTCCGGCGCCTAGCGACGAGATAGACCCGAGATACGGCGTCGAGAAGCGGCTGGTCCCAAGCGGACCGAATCCTCTGCATAATTGATGTCATGACATGCATAGCTAGAGATGCTTTAACTAGTAATTTCACTTAAATTTTTGTTTTTCTTGATTAATTTTGAAACCTGCATTTTGAGGTCTCTTGCTTGTTTAGAGAAATGGGTAGAGGTTTGCATCACCATCACTCAATGAAAAAGCTTCATTTTGTCTTATTTTCCCCTCCCTCCTTAATGTAAATGCAGTTTTGGGTACATAATTTTGTTTGGTTCGAATATGATATTGATATTTATTCTTTTGTTCTACTTTATTAATGCACAGTTGTTTGAAACAGTAGATTCCGATTGACTTCTCTTATGACACGAATACAATAAATAATGGGCAATTCATTGGTTTGCAGTTGCTTTGGGCAGACAAGTAATAACAGAATTTACTCATGCCTGCACTTCTGCATGAAGGGGTTTTGCAGTTTCTTGACCATCTCATTATTAACTAATCACATCCTTGGGAGCCGATAAAGTTCAAATATGCTCGAATATTAATGTTCCCCAAGAGTCACTAATTGGTTGAATGCTAAAAAACAAATAACAATTCAATAATATTATTATCGGAAATGTTAAATTAGTGTCCATGCAAATTTGGCCACCTTCAGTATATTATATTCTGCCATTAATTAGTGTGTTGTAATTATTTCTTAATGTTTTACCTTTTTTGCCCTTTACCGCCAACTTTAAAGAAAGATTAAAATAAATTTTGAATTTTGAATTTAATCTCTTTCTATAATTATTACTAGATTTTGCCATGTGATAATAATTTAGTTAATTAAAGATAAAAGATAATCATAACTAAAATTAGAGAAAAGAATATATAAATGTAAAACGTACAATATAAACTATGGACAACGTCAATTTAAATCGTGAACAATTACGATTTTAACATAAAAAATATCATGGTGACCAAAAGTCGAAAGCATGTCAACCTATAAGACGACGTCGTTCAAAATTGGGGGGAGGGTGTTAAAAATAAAGTGATTTTATATTCATTCAATTAAAGCTCGTAATGCAATCTTTAATTCAAGATGTATATTGTCTATTTATTTATTATTGAGATAAACATATTTTGACAAAGAATGAAATATTATAAATCAAAATTAAAAAGGATAATATATTATTTTAAAAAAAAAATTAAAAACTTAATTTGATCTCCCCACTAATCATCCCACTTGCTGCTCGCTTCACAAAATGAACAGAAGATGATGGATCAATACTTCGTGCTATTTTAAGCCTTAAATCGTCCAAAACAGAGTCAAATTGGAAAATATTAGTGCCAAAATATATAATTGGAGCCAAAATACATAAAGTGTACCAATGGAATAAAAAATATACTATTTTCGAGAAAAATAATTAAAAAGTGCAGCTGTCCTATTAATAACTGAACCACCCAAATTTTTTCGAATTGAACCGAAGGTGACCAAATTTTCATGGCCACTAGGTGTCCATTTATCACAACTCATAAAAGTATATATTGTTTAAACTTACGCGTAAGTAATAAGATGTCCCAAAAAGAAAAATTACAACTTTTATATGACACCCCAAAAAAGAACAGCATAACTTATATATATATGACAGAGGGAGTGCATCGAAACGAATTGAGAATTGTGCCTTATGTAATTATATTCGGCAAATTGGTGTTTTCCTCACGATCGAATAGTTTAAAATAATTATCCTAATTTAAAAATTAGATGCATTTGAATCTTTACCTATCAAGCCCAGTTCAACTATGAATTGGGGTTTAAAAATCCTATAACTAAGAATTGAGAAGAACAAAAGAAATTGCCCCTTTATAATGATTGAAGTACACTTTAAGGTAATAAGCCATTAATATTAAACTAATATTCCCTCCATTCCATGAGAGTTTGCTCATTTCTTTTGGACATAAGATTTTAATAGAGTAATAAAATAGTGTAAAGTGATATAAAGTGCTGATAAGAATATATATTATTCTAAGTTGTATGAGTAATAAAGTGTTCATGAAAAGGAAATGTGCCAATTCTCGTGGGACACTCCAAAATGGAATACGAGCCAACTCTCGTTGGTCGGAGGGAGTAAAATATTATATGTACTAAAAAAATATATTAAACTCAATATATCACTCCCCCATGCAATATTAATGAAAAACGATTAAAGTGGACTAGGTTGATACTGTATGATTTATATATCAAAGGATGAAGAATAATAGCCTTGGATCTGAGGCTGCACCATCCCAAAGTCTCTAATCCCTTTTTGTTTTTGTCATTTTTGATTTTATTGAATTCTTAAATAATAGTAAAACTTTTAAAATTAGTGGACGTCTCATGATCTATTGATCTTCACAAAGAACAGAGAAAATCCCATATTATTCCCCTCCTATCTTAATTTATTAGTTATTACTTGGAAGCCTTGATAATAGATTATCTTACTACCCAAGGATCACGCAATGTAAAATCTCACTTTAATTAAGCTAGTTCATATTAGTATAGACAAATATTTCTGTCGGGCCGGCCTGACCGTCAGGCCAGCGGTACTTCATGTTATATGAATTGGTACTTTATGTAATATATATTGGTACTCTA
>JAYJMF010000020.1:2723469-2742025 GCA_036873715.1 Salvia sclarea
GAACCGGCCGGTACGGTTTTTTTGGAATTACAAAAAAACCCGACCAAACCGGTTTGGTTAACCATAATTTCGGGACGATTTCGGGACGGTTTAGCGGTCAGTTCGGTTTTTCGGTACTATATGCTTACCCCTACATATAAGGAAGAATATAACTTGGGCCGATTTTTTTTAGGCCATTGTAGTGTAAGCCCACCCAAATACGGGCTTCTATGAATACTACACATCGTGTTAAATTGGTGCTATATTTACTATTTAGAGTTTCCTTGCTTAATTTGTTGTTTTAGCTTAAAATGAGAATCTTATGTGGTGGCGATGCATGCTTCTGTAATTTTTCTGTTATGTTAAAATTAATATGCATATGAATTTCAATAATTAGTTTCCTTTTACCATATTTTGAAATAATTAATCACCAAAGCGTCATAATTTGATTTTAAAAATATTTGAACTGATACAATATGCTAAGTTTTTTCAATAGCAACATAAAAGTCATATTAATAAATTCTCCACATAAGATACACATGAACTACTCCCTTCGTCCCCAATAAATTTATCCAAATTTTAGTTTAAATCCTCCGTCAAATACTTATCACTTTCACTTCTTTCTTTATATAATTTTTGGAAGTAAAACCCACATATATCTATTCGCAAAAATGGAGCTCACATGTTACTAGCATCACATTCATATACTTTTCTCTATTTTTCATAATAGTCTCTTCCATCTTATTGAATTTAAATTTCACTTGGCTTGCTTCAAGTCACACCTGAAAGAAAGATGACGAATTCAGGCTTGTCCTCTGCTAAGCGGCCCAACCCAACTATTCGAGAAAACTGGGCCGATTCATTTTGGGCCATTGTAGTATAAGCCCAACTATTCAAGGAAATTGGGCCCATTCTCTTTGGGCCATTGTAATTTAAGCCTACCCAAATACAGTATACAACATGTTCGACAAATTTAACCCTCAGTCAAGCATAAAAAAAGGGGGATTCTATACACAGACAGCCCCCTTTTTACTCACTACTCCTATTTTAAAAATAACTAGTCGTCCTCCCGTGCGTTGCACGGTTATTATTTTCAATTATTTTTATAAGTGTATGTTATTTTTTTTTAATGTTTAAATATTTTTTTATTATAATATTTATATTGGAATAAACGAAGAAACATTAGTTGAGCATTCAAAAGCGAAATAAACAAAAAGTTATTCTCATTTAAATTCTATATCGTCATTTTCTCTATAATTCTCAATCCATTATTTTTTTCCAACCAAAAGTGCTTACTCTTTCACAATAAAATATAAAATTGAATGCAACCATATTTTAGGATTAATCACAAAAAGTGTTAGTTACTCAGCAACAAAACAGAGACTCTAATCTAACTATATAAATTTTAGAGGAAAAAAATTTCAAACATAAGAACCATATTTTCGTCTTACTTGGGGCTTAAGAGAAATTGACACATGTACGTACGATGATTCAAATACTGCTAGTATTATTGTCCCATTTTTTGCAGTAATATATAATCATAAAATAAAGCAAAAAAGAATGATAATTTTAACAAACTAAATTCAAATCCGTTGACAAACAGTGCAATAAAACACCTAAAGACAGACTTACTGAGGTAAGATTTCAATGCCAAAATGAATATTTCAACATTAGGGTAATTTGAACCCGTGGAAGATAAAAAAAAAACAGAGAATCAACGAATAAAGTAAAAGCATGATATATTGAATCTCAATAATATATGACTTTTTTGCTAGTTGCTTTCAAGATTTGAGAAATGGAATAGCAATTAAATGGAATAGTAGAGTGAGAGTAGTTTGATTTTATGGAATTTCAAAAACACAACAAATAATTATATTAATTCCAAAGGTCAAGCAAATAACTTTGCTCAGCTATTGACTTTATAGAAATTCCTAATTATAACTGTAACAAATATTGGATCAAACAAATATTATTGTACATAATTAAGGTAAAACTATTTTAAATTAATTAATAGATAAAAGACAAATTGTATATTCAACCACATTTTCTTTTGTACTTATTTCCTATCAAAATTTTCCCTCCAAATAAGATGACAATTATTTAGTAATTGTAATTTTTAAAACTATGACTATTGAAATTCTAAGATATTTAATTTCTTCATGAATCATTTAAGAAATGTAATTGTAATTATTAAAATTATGGCTATTGAAATTCTATAATATTAAAATTTTTTATAAATAAATAATGTAAGATGATAAAATATTAGAGGAAAATTTTTGATAGGAATTCCCTTTTAGTATATTGTTATATAGATAGTTAAATAGTTTAAATTGTAAAGATACAACGCTCTAAGGGCTTCATGGCATTTGAGTTTAATTCCTTATTATCCAAGCAAAAAGGAAAGTTCAATTCGTTTTGTTTACGATAATGAACTCAAAAGTACATTAAGATAATGAAAAATTCAGTAGCAATTTGTTTCATTTTTGGATAATTAGTAACAGTTGTTGCTGATAACAAATTAGGGAAGTGCTCTGATTTTGGGATCCTAAACTCCCAATCATAAATGAATCTGGAGACGAACACGAAGCAGCAGCAGCAGCAGCAGCAGCTCCACCTAACGCCATTTCACGCTTCATCACTCTCACTCCCCAAACAAAAAATAAACTTACATCAATTGCCGATCCGAAATGGAGCAAAATCCGAGACCCAAACCAATCCTCGAAACATGCGGCGAGGAAATCATCCGAATTGTAACCCCAGTTTCGATATGTATGCTATTGGTCGTAGTTCTTGTGTCTGTCCTCAAAGGCGGCTCCTCCTTGGACGAAAGCAAGCTGAGATTCCTAGTAAGAAACTAATTTCTCCACTTTTGTGATATTGTTTGATAATTCTAACTACAAGTGTAATTGGGGAAAGCCCAATCTATGGTTAATTGTAGTTACATAGATGGCATGAGCTAGATATTATCATAACTGTAATGGGCCTAATGACAAGCACCTTGCGTAATCTCTGGGGTTAGCAAGTATGTATGATAGATTGCTGCGACGCGAATCTAACATATTCCCTAAAGACTAGTCAGGAATTGATGGTGTTGTTTCAAAAGGTGCTAGATCAGGTGTTGGTTATTGAGGGAGTTATTTGCCCCAAAAACATCCTGTTGTGAAACAAGTGAAGAAGCAGTGTGCTCACTGCTCAAAAATGAAATACCAACTTAGCTTGTCGACTTCATTTGTAGCCTATCGCATTTACATTTCTATTCTGAAACTGAGGAAATTATTTCCAAATGATGTATGAAAATGAATTGTGGATTACCACCGATGTCCAGGAACTAGCAGAAAAGATCCAATTTCGCATTTTCTTTGTATGAGAGATTTTTCTCATTTTCCATCCTCCACCTGACGTCTTTGTCCCTCTCGAGAACTTATTTGCATCTTGCTCGAGAGCATCTCTATGTCGCAGACATCAGCTGTTACAAGATAAGATATGTTTAGTTGAAGGAGGATCAATGTGAAGTTAGAAGAACATTGTGGATAGATGGAATTCCCTCTTTTAAATCCTGCTTGAATTTTCTTTACCTATACAAATATATATGGGGCTGTTGATTGGATTCAAGCTTTCTTGGCAGATGCCAAACCTCAACACCAAGCACCATTTGGGATCTTAATTTCTAATACACTCAATTCATTTTCTAGTAGTGGCTAAAATGATACTATAACCTATCTTCAGATGTTCTATAAAGATGCACATTGATTCACAGCTGCAGGCTAAGTGACCATGTACAAATGTAAGGCCATATTTGACATGATGAACATTAACAGGCCCTCTTTTCACGTTGCTGATTAAATAGCGAAAGTTTCTATTGTTTCTCATATTCAAGTCTTATCCTTCTTTTGCAAACTGTTTGTTTAACTTCACTTAGTTTTGCATCAATTCTAACCAAGTAATATTCTTTTAGCAGCATACTAGACCTACTTTGCTACTGGTGATTTTATCGCATTAAATGCTATAGACATTGACTATGGCTTGCGTACCCTTCAGGAAATGATATTGATACCCTTTTTGTTTTTTGTATTAAATGCTATAAATGCAGTAAAGTTCAATGTGTAGTTGTGTACTACGAGGACCAGTTGTGTTGTCCTCATCAAGCGCGTAATTCGTGGTACATTTTTTTAACTTGTTAATATACATGAATCTCAAGAAAATTGATAGATTTTGTATCGAGTTACACCTCTTATGAAGATGGTGGATGCACTGAGTTGCAACAAGAAGTTATGAAAATTTATCATTAATGAGTACCATATATGCATTTAGCATATTTAGGTATGAGTTATGTATCCTGTGTTTTCCATTATAAATGACTGGTTCCAATACCAGGTAGCTGAGATACAAGAAGTTTGATGGTCCCATGCACATTGTCTTACCAAATTGTATGGTAATTATATCTTAGGATACAGCATCCTTGCTATAGTTGACGTACATCCTAGGCCTAGCTGATGTTGTTGGTACAAGGAAATGATTGATGACGTCCTAACTACATGGTTATGCATGGTTGTGAGTCCCCTCTTGCTAGCTATATCTTTCTCAACATTGACATGAAACGGTCAATCTAGGACAAGGTTTTCAGAATCACTGGATATATCACTCTCATTCATGAATTAGTTTGACATGCATTCAAAGTCTTTTGGAACTTTTCCGGTGATATTAATGTGCATTGAATATTAGTTTGACATGCTTTTGTATCATACTCACACATGCTCCGAAAGCTGGAGGACCGGTAGAATTGCTTCTTCAAACTGTACGACACTTTCTGAACTCTCTTTAGTTGAAGGGGATTTTATAGCTGCTACATTATCTTCCTAATGGTTCCTTGTCTAGGACGTACTAATGATTCTGACATGGCAATGAACTGTCCAATTTGAAGTAACTAGGGAAAATCAAAGGAATATCCCTTGTACGGATTTGGATTTGGATTTGGAACTTTTGCTTGCTTCAAGAATGACGTTAAGACGTTAACCAACATGCTAATATATATCTTACCTTGGACTCATAACTTGATGACGAAAGAAAATGGTGAATAGATTGATATTTTGAAGAACATAAATTTGGCTCTGATGCTTTCTCTGCTATGTTGGAAGTGTGAGATTCTTCACTCATTTTTATTTTTTTGGACAAATTCTAATGTTGATCACATAACACTCAAAATGCTACATATTGCAGACTTGAGTGACATTGGACCATAACAATAGTCAGAAGGCTGTCCATTATGATTGTGTAACACAATGTACAGGTAACATTACAGAATTCAGATTGTTAACAATTGAGACGACATAGATACTACAGATCAACAGACACAAGATTAGTAAAAACTAGGTAGAACGAATGCATCTAAAATCATCCACGTCACCTCTTGCGAGAATGGTTCAATGAATTTGACGAGCCCTCGAGAAGATCCATGATGTACATTCCCAACTCCTGCTCGTTGTACTTGATGTGCTTTTCACCAATAGAGTTGGTGATCTTATCGACAAAGTTGCGATATGCTTGGATGACCGTCTTGGAAGCCGAGATCCTCACTTCTTCACGAAGTTGAGGATCTGGGACGACCCATCTTGTCTGGCTCTTGTACAGATCTTCGAAAGCAGCAGTGAAATCTTGGCACCTCGCCTTCAGAGTTGCCTTCCCGACTTTCCCGTCGTCGCGAAGAAAGGTTAGTAGAGAACTCCATGTTGTTCTTTGATAATACATTGCATGCTGCCGGAACTTCACGAAGTGTTTTCTGATCCAATCATCCCCAAAATAGTGGCTGATTTTCGAGTTTTTGATCTTCTCGACCGTGTAGTGGATGTTGTTCATCAAAAAGATATGCTTCAAAGAAGAATCTTTGTATAAACTCGATTTCTTGTCTAGGGTTGCTTCTAAAATCGATGTGAGTGATTGCAGGTAAATTGCCAAGGCACACGAGGGCTCGGGATTTGGATTTACCGATACTTCCGTGCTCTGTTCTTGATCTTGAAGAAGCGAATGAAGTGTATCCTCATATTCAGTGAAGCACAAGATGTAGTTAACGACGTACTTCGTTAGAGGGTGAATCCCTCCATTTTGGAAAGGGGAAGAGGAAGGGCATGCTGCAATGTAGTCTCCTAGCTCTTTGAGGATGACTTCAACAGATTCTCCGAGTTGCGAAAGAAGCTCGTGGAATTCGATGCGGATTAAGGACTCTGTCTCGTGTGGGAACATAGCATCCAAATCTGGCACGAGGTCGGCTAAAACCTCGTACATATCGAGCAAGCAGTAGAGCCATTCAGGCCGGTGGGGTCCAATCGACACGGCATGACCAAAATTCAAGAGACAGAAGAGAGGACCCCTCGAGGCCTCGAGCAAGCAAGCCGAGCTGGTATGGCCGTGTTCTCCAAGAACTTGGTCGAAGAGGCGTTTCGCACTGGCGAGATAGACGCCGAAGATCCTCCTCATCGCCACGCGCCATTTCCGGATCCTCGAGTTCAAATGCTTCCACTCCATCTGCTGCACGTCTTCGATGCTGAGCTGCTCCACGTAGAGAATCATCGAGTACTCTGCAAATACATTCTTCCAGAACGCGGTGAAGGCGAGGCAGAACTCGTGAGCGTAGCCCGAGGCGAACATTGTATCCGCGATGGACTTGATCTGAGGAACCACGTCGGGATGGATCAGATCCATCGCGCACTCCTCCGTCTCCGAGCTGCTTCGGCCCTTGAGAGAGGCATCCTCGGCCGAGTCGTCCTCGTTTGAGACGACGGACTCCTCATATATCGGGTACACTTCGTAGACAGGGAACGAGGATGCGTCTTCGTGCTCGAAGCACTGCCTGTTCTGCTTAAGTGTGTGGATCAGCTCATTTTGGAGCCTGTCCATAGCCAAATGCAGAGTGGTTTTTGCTTGATCAAGAACCCTCTTACTTGTTCGATTTAGCGGCATATCTTCGAGAGTCTTGATCAGTCTCTGCACCTCACCGACTGCTTGCAAGTACTCCGAGACGATTGCAGGACCAGAAGCCCAGATCTTCAAGTAGCTCGAATGCAGACTCGTGATGGTTCGGTGGGACGAGACGAGCCTCTTCTCGAGCTCTCTGATGTTCTCTGTTTCTGGTTCATCCTCGTTAAGCTTGATCGCGGCGGAGAAATGGACATCGAGCTCTGCTAGAAGTTTCCTTGTATCGCCGCCGAAGGTCTTGGTTGCTTGAAGGGCCTTCAGCAGGTGATAAGATGCAGCCATGACGTGGCGTTCGGCGTCGGTGATATCGGCCATGGGTACACAACTTGTTCTTGAATGGTGAAATAGGCCTTTTTGGTTGTTGGAAAAATTCAATCTTAAGGTTGCAGACAAGATTTGCTGGCCTTCATTAGGTGACGGCAAGTTGTGGGAATTGAAAGATGCATGGACTTCTACAACAGAAGAATTAGAGAGGTAAGAGGTTTTTGCAGTATAATTTACCACTCAAATTTTGAAAATAACACAAGGAAGATGACTATAACTGAAGACTGACCACTGCAGCCTCCCTTGTTTGAATACTGACTTCAAGAGAGAGAGAGAGAGAGACTGCTGTAATTGTAAATTGGAGAATGTGAAGAGAAGCAAAAGTGACGCTTCTTTCTCTTGATCATCCTCGTTTCACACAAAAGTGTATCATCACGAGCAAAATACAAAAAAAATTGGTTCAAAAGGAAAATTTGCAGGAAGCTCTGAACTGGGAAAGGAAAAATAAAGAAAGTGGGAATTTGATGAGGAAATTTACAACGCGTTTTATGAATGGTTTGAAGGAGAAACAGTAACAGGTAGAGAAGTGTGACAGCTACAGTTAAAAAAATATAAAAAAATACAATTGAGAAGAAGAGAAGCTTCTTTGGGATTGGTACAAGTAATTTATTTATGGGCAGCGACTTTTCTCAGTAAATTTATGAGTTCATTTGTTACCACGTGTCTGTCACAGGAGCATTGATTTTCCTCCTTTTCTTTTTCCTGTTTTCTTTTTTCTTTTTTCACATATTCTATTGCTGTTTTTCCAACACTTACAAATCTTTGTTTTGACTCTTGACTTTGAACTCTAATGTTTTTATAATATGTCAATTTCTGTACGGTCAATTGTGGACCCATGTCTCTCTCTCTCTCTCTCCCCGGACGTCTGCACAGTGCAAATAGATCAGATATTTTTGCAACATTTTTGTCGATTAATTTTCAATTTTTTAAGGATAATTGTTAAAGAGTTAAAGAATAATTGTCGCCTTTTCAAATGACAATTGTACATCTTAATATTAGGCTTTGCTCGTTAAGAGAATATTAGCATCAACTATGTAAAGCGTGTTTGTGTGGAACATAGAAATCTAAATGAATTTTAACCCAATCTATAGAAGGCATTGTAATCTTACAAGTAATAATTTTTTAATATAGCTGGAAAATTTTCTTATCTATTAAAGGATTTGGAGCCATGGCCTCTACCTCAGCTCCCAATTCACTCTCCCCTTACATGTAGGATTTCCTTTTTTAAACCCTTATATCAATCAATTAATAATTCTCAGACCATCTCATCTTATTTATTCTCATTTATCAGTCCATAATCCATAATTAACAACTCTTCTACTACAAATCCTTCTCAAATTTTTTTATATATAATTTAATTTGACTAAGTAAATATTCTGGATTAAATATCATTCTTTAATATCTCTACAACACTCCATTTCAATTTTTTTTTTGTATTTAATTACTTATATCAATATGAGTGAATAATTTATTTTTCCTAATCATATCATATTGCAATAAGATTTATCATATTGCTATATGAGTTGCAGACGATAATATATATTAAAATTATTTTGTAAATAAGATTTGAGATATCGACGGGATGATTCAACCAAGCCACATTTTGGCAAGGCTTTTCGAGGTGATTTGATCATTGAGATGATTAGGAACGAGTGAGGCGACCATGATATAAATTGAATTTAATTTGACCAAATCAATATTCTAGAATAAATATTTTTTTTTTTCGAAATTAGCTCATATTGCTATATGACTCCTAATTATCTCTACTGATATATGAGTTTGAGACGAGAACATATAGAAAAATATATTTTGTAAATAAGATTTGGGATATGTACGAGCATTTTGACGAGGTGATGCAATTTCGGCGAGGGGGATGAGGTGATGTGAACATGGAGCTTTTCAACGAGACAAAAGTGACGTAGATATTCTTGACAACAGTAAAGATGGTGAGAGTATGGAAAAAAGTAATGAATTTGCATTAGCATTTGATGTTGATTCTTGAAGATTGGAGGAGCTATTAATTTTCGGTTCATTTGTTTTATATCATCTGCAAGCCCCCTATTGTTAGTATAATGTCTTTCTCTTATACATGTATTTGTGTTGTGTGTATGTGGTTTAAGATATTGTTATTAAAAATAAGATGAGATCTTTGAACGCTTATTCCTAAACAACATGTTTAGTTAGATGGACAGTTTATTAGTAGGCGAAATAGAAAGTTTAATTATTATCAAATTGGATAGAAGGTCTTGCCGTGAGACATGCGAGGGAAGATTTGTAAATTTGTTTCTATTGTACATCGTTTGAGTGTACTAAAACCATTTTTCTAATAATTACTATTGTTGACTTATGACACAAGATTATTTTCGCTTTGCATTGTTTGATGAGTTGTTGAAGTAGGCGAGACAAGAAGAGTTTGGGTATAGTATCGACGAGTATCAATATACGAGTATTGAGACAATAAGAGTTATTAAAATAACTATGTGGATTTGTGGCAGAAATTGATAGTAAAGCCACTTTTTAATCAAATTTGGAGAAATTTTGTCAAATTTGTCAAGAATATAATTAATTGGTATTGCTATATGGGTTTGAGACGAAAAATATAGCAAAATTATATTTTCAATAGGATTTGCGAGCATTCCAACGAGACAATGCAATCGTATAGAGGTGAAGTGACCGCGGAACTTTCCAACGGGATGAATTGATTCAATAATTATTTTTTTAGGCTATTATATTGCATACCGACGAAACGAGACGACACTACCGTGCACTATTTCGATGAGGCAACCATGCAACACTCTAACAGTTTTATCGAGACAGATAATAAACTTTGTAACAACTTATTTTATAAATTCAAACTGGTCATAACCAGGAATATATATTTGAGTAATTAGTGTGTATTACTGGTTTTGTGACGAGACGAGACTATTGTGCATTATTCTGACGAGGCAATATATCGACGAGACGAGACTATTGTGCATTGGAGGCAACCATATAGTTTACTGACAAGGAGAGACGATAGTACTGGCTACATTGGAGGCAACCATATTTTATTCCGACGAGATGGAACGAGACGAGACTACCGTGCAGTATCCCAATAAATAATAATGCAATGCTCCAACGAGGTGAGGCTATACTACCGTGCATTGGAAGTAAATAAGGATGTGACGAAACTATAGTGTAGTATTCCGATGAGGCAACTATTCAGTACTCCAACAAGGTGAGACAACTGTGTAACGTTTCGACGAGGCAATACAACTATGCGGTTATTCGTGATTCAAATAATTCAAGGACTATTTTGTACAAATAAACCCACCGTGGGTTCAACACAAATTTCATAATAATTTATAATAATAGATGTTATAATTTTTTATGTAATTCGTATTGATCCTTACATCAATTGATTTTATCGAATTTAGAACATTAATATGATAACTATTTTTGTCATATCTATACTACTATTACATGTTTTATTAAATTTATTCAATTCTATTATATACTCCTTCCGTCCCATTATAGTGTTCCACTTACCTCTTTTGTTTGTCCGACTCATGATGTCTTATACCCTTTTTGACAAAAAAAAAACACAAAAGCATGTGGGTCACATCATTTTACACTCATAAATTTTGTTTCTTTAATTTTTGTGCCCAAAAGCAATGTGATATTATGAATGGGACGGAAGGAGTATTAACTAATAAACTAAATAATTCCCGTCGAATTTCGGTGGGCCAGTTGCTAGTAAATTCCTAATATAGCTGGGAAATTGTCGTCTTTTGTTTTCATTTCCTTTCTGGAATGGATAGATGCTGCCTAGCCTTATACTTTATCTTAAATGTGCCTTAAAACAACCCCATCCAATACAAAAGTAACTCATCCTCAAATAATTACAAAATCGACCATAATAAACTCTGACTCACCATAATATTACTCCATCATTTTAAAATTTGCTTTCCACTGTCTAAGTTGGATGTGCTGCCAATACCCACGACGTATATCAATTATGTCACCTAATATTAAATACTTTTAATAATAGTGTGTATTGACTTAGTAGTACTGAAGTTAATATCATATTTGAGTCTATTGTGATGCAATATTTAAAATTATTTGTTTGTCGATAAAACATTTCAACAGTTTATGAAACTTTTCAAACCTAAGGATTTCATTTTTTCCACCATGCGTGATGTCATTAGACAAAAAAATTTTATTTTTGTGTGCGTATGTTTGGTGACGTATTCGAGTCCAATGTGATTCGACCTTTAAATTAACCAATACAGTTGTATGTTAATTAAAATAAATAAATATTATTTTCTTTTTTTTTTGTTTAGAGGACCAATTTCTATAATTCGAAAATCCACTTGTAAAATTATGCACCTAGCTAGTTTATTTAGTGTATTCCTATCTATGTACCTCTTTTTTGTATGTATGTATATGGTATTATTGTAACAATAGACATATAAATATTAGAGCATCTATAGGAATATAAGACGTAAATATTTATTTATATCATGACGCTTTCGTGGTATTATAATTAAAAAGTTAACAACTAACAACGGCTAAAATTAAAAATTATATTCAGCAGAAGTTGTTCTTAGGTGGGGCTTTATTGTTATATATATAGATTGCTCGTTAAGTTTCCTACACCTTTCAAGGAAATTGCATTGTCGTCAAAGTGTAAGAAGCTTCGTCATATGTTTCTTTTACTAACTTATTAGTTATTACATCACTTTGGCTGACTACATATCGTTGCACATGAAAGTTACAAGTACTAAAAACATGTCTAAGTTTTTCATAATTTTATATGCAAAATTATTTTATTTATATAAAAAATACATCTAATATTTTTTATAGTTCTACATATTACATATATACATGTTTATCTTTTACTTTAGATCAAATAAATAAAATTTGCAAGAAAATTACAATACTATCCTAAAGAAACAAAATTAAATGTGATTATTCTAGATACATCGGCATAATTTGGCAAACGTAATAGAAGTGTAATATGGTCGATTTTGAAGCTGTAATACTATGAAGTTGAAGTATGGGCCCTCTAGAAATGTTAAATCGACTAAATGTAATATATAATTGCAACATCAGTCAAATTAATCTCTCTCTCTCTCCCTCCCAAATTCTTTTGGCACTATCCATTTTTTCTTTAATAAACTATCAATTGCACCTTATGACCATTTTTCGGTTGTTGATGTGCCTCGCACAATTGCCACAGTTTATTTAACAGTTAAACTAATATGATAGAAACAACGTCGATGAGCCTTAAAAAATATAAAGCCAACCCTTTTTGGAGCCGAACCGAGAAATAAACTGAGTGTTATATAAAATGAAAGGTTCAAAATTTTTAAAAAGCGCGCATGTTCAATAATTCATGATATGATTAATAGTCCCAAAAGAATTTTCAGGTTTTAAGAAATTTAAATACAAGTTATATATAACCGGAATTTGTAGCGATACGGGACATGCCAATCAAAATAAGTGAACCTTTTCAACAGCAAAAGAAGCTTATCATTGCAGCAAAAAGAAAAGAAGCTTATCAAGAGATTTCGCATTTCATATTATTTTATCGGATTATTGGTAAACAACCACCGTATATATTATACAATATTATCGATTAATATATTACATGGACACCACCAACTATATCATTATGATTATAAGACGGTCCTAAATTATCGATTAATATCTTATAGTACTACTATATTGGAAGGTTTTAATGGTAAATTGGCAAAATACTAAGTTTTTTGGTAGACATCCTAAATTTAGATAGTGTGCGTGAAAAAAGAAATAAGCAAAATAGACGGTCCACCACTAAATGATGATAGCAATTTTTGTAGTCATCGTCGTCGTCTCTTCGCTCTCCCTATTTTTGTTTATCGATAATTTGTATATTGAATTTCTTTTGTCGATCTGCCCGGCGGAAAGAGGAATCTGCTAATTTTTTCTGGCCAGTTTTTTGAAGGGACTTTGGCCGGAAATTAACACAAAATTGAAAGGCTCTATCTGATTCTTCATTTCCTTGGTGTGCATATTATGGTATGCATGTCTTGTTCATTATTTTTGTGTTCCTGTTTTTTTGGTTTAAAATTACATTTAACAAAGGTTGATAAAAGTGCAGGGACTGAAGTGGAATGGGATCTAATGAAGTGAATAGAAGCACATCTCCAGCAGCCACAGTCGAGCACGATGCGGTAAAATCCCCACCGCCTCCCGACGAGCTGCAAAGCCCCTCCTCCGATGATGATGAAGACGACGGCAGCTCACCCTCGGGGTCGACGCAGCCTCCCCCAAACCAAGAGATGGAGCGGTACCGCATCCCGGCTTCCGTGTTCGAGCGCAACAAGTCATCCACCCCCGGCGACTGGAGCATGGCATCCAACGAGTCCCTCTTCAGCATCCACATGAGCTTCACCAACGACCAATACAACGACCTCGGCCCCCCGCCCGCCTCCTCCGACCACATGTTCTGCTACTCCCCCCACTCCTCCTCCGAGCTCGGCCTGGCCGAGGCCACCATGCTCGAGGTCATCAAGGAGAACGAGGGCCGCAGCCCCCCCATCAAGATCCCCCCCGCCCACCGCTCCGCCGGGAGCAACCAGAGCAACATGTCCTTTGCCTTTTCCGTGTAAGAATACCTCTTTCTCCCTCGATCTCATTATTTCTCAAAATCATTTCATATTGTTGTGAGCAGGGCGGGAGGAGACACGGAGAGGATACCGAGCTCGATAAAGTCCAGCGTGTCGCCGGAGAATATTAATATTAATGCAGACGCAGCACATGAACAAGATGTACAGTCTCCACCAGAGAAACCCAAATCCAAATGGCTATTTTGCTGTCCCTGCTTATCGTTTTGTTTCCCAGGAGGATAATTATAATTATAATTACATAATGGGAAAGAAAAAAGGAAATTGCTGTAATTAATGCATCTGCGTTTCACTTTATCAATGCCATATCATTCATATCCTCCTCGTCTTATCTTATATATTTAATACATTAATATAATAGAAATTCAACTCAAGATCTCTATGTAATTTATATGCTAGGATCTACTAAAACAGACATTGTTTTGACTTTCATTTTTAATGTACTAGAAATAAATACTATTCTATCATCTATCACCGTATTGCCCTTGTATTTCACCCAAATTCATCATTCATATTCTATTTTACATTACTCATATATCTAGGCATGTCATCTAAATCCAACATCTTATATTTTGAGGTTCACTATCCTCAAAAAGAGCTCTTTTTAAATCTCAAGGTATATGGTATTTAAATTTAAAAATAATGAAATTGTAGTACATATATATACGATTTTTTTATGAAAAAAGGCAAAATTGTTGGTTCAAGTTCAATGATGACCGAGAATAATCCTTAAGGAGAGAGTAGGGGAGAGTGTGAATTGGGCCATCATTTTTGGCAGCCCATGTAGTAGACATCAAGGAATTGGGCCCAGCCCATTTAGGCGGCGTTATACATAACAAACCCTAGCCTCTTGATAACAGACGGCTGAACTTGCAGGAAACCTAATCACACTTTCCCAGTGCTCCTCTCTCCGCCGCAGCCATGGTAATCTCTCGCGCTCTTTCTTCCACAAGCTTTACTTTCTGCCAGATTTATGTCTTAATTTGCTTGTAACTGCTGAGATTCGTTTCTCATCTAATAATAAGAGTCCGTCGTCAAATTTTAATGATTTCTTCTAGCATATGTTTTTTAGCAAGGAAAACCCCCAATCGGATGCTTCTCTGTAATGTTTTCTGATTCATCGAACCCTAGTTTTGCCTTCAATTTTAATTTGAGCTCTATTTCGAGCAGAAATGTGATTGGCTTTCCCATTCTCGGTATTACCTTCGAGTTACTCGGATAGTTTTTCGGGATTGGAGTTGGATAGATAGCAGCATGTTGAGTTGATTGTTTGCCGTCAGTATTGCACTCTGCTCGCATGTCTATCTGTTTAAGCTAATGAGGATTTTTGTCTGTGGACGCAAAGTTATGTTCTTAATAGTTAGGCTGGAAGGTTTATGATAGTCTCATGCTCTTGATATATTGGATTTATTTATGGTCTTGTTAATATTCCAACAATCTGTCCGCATAAATTAACTTAGGTATTGATTGTTCATTTGTTGTTTGTTCTTGAACTTGATGACCTCTCTATTATCCCATCTGACGATTTAGATTTAGCTGCGGGTCTATTACTAATAGACTAGTATGGATGTAGAGTATTTGATCTTTTGTTTAGATGGAAATATGTCTTGTCACTTGTTAATGTGCTTTGATAATACTAACTTGGTAATTGCTTTGTATATCAAGGTGAACGTTCCGAAAACCAAGAAGACTTACTGCAAGTCGAAGGAATGCAAGAAGCACACCTTGCACAAGGTCACCCAATACAAGAAGGGTAAGGACAGCTTAGCTGCTCAGGGGAAGCGTCGTTATGACCGCAAGCAGTCAGGTTATGGTGGCCAGACCAAGCCTGTCTTCCACAAGAAGGTATGAATTTTTTATGATTAATTCTCATTGCATATGATTTTTGCGATTTTCATAGAAATGACTTAGAACTTGCTGTATTCTGGTTATAGGCTAAGACCACAAAGAAGATTGTGCTGAGGTTGCAGTGCCAGGGTTGCAAGCATGTTTCCCAGCACGCGATCAAGGTTGGTGGTTTGTTCTTTCATTTTGTTTATGGCAGCAGCATTGTTTATCATTGCCTGAACTTAATATTTGTTTTGCAGAGGTGCAAGCACTTTGAAATTGGTGGAGACAAGAAGGGCAAAGGAACATCCCTCTTCTAAGCTTATCATTTCTTGTTCTTTTGTGATCTTGGTTTTGACATTTTGGTTGGCTATTCTAGCTTAAACTTTAGATTGAATATGAGACTTGATTCTGAGTTTTGTTTCCCAAATATGGATTAAGTCATCTCAATGTTAGCTACTACTTACAATCTTATATCTGCTCAGTTCCTCTTAATTTTGAACTGAATTTTGTTTGCATATTTTGACAACGCCTATTTGGTTAAATATTCTAAACATTTTTATTAGATTTCGACTGCTTTACATTGTGAATTTGTGCCCAATATGCATTTTTAAGTTCATTTTTACAGTGCCCAATCCATTGTTCACTTTGACAAGTTCATACATTGTTATAGAGTGAGAAAATGGGCTATACTCAATTTCCAGTTTTTCTAGTGAAAATTGATCCAAAATCAGAAATATTGTGATCGACGACAAGTAATGGTTTTAATCATTGGATTGCCCACCAGGTTTAACAGGCTTGATCCACAATCAATCCATTGTTTCTTGAAACTAGTGCTCAGTGGTTGGCTTTTATGTAAAACTTGAATTGTTGAAAAAAGTTAATTTTATTTTTACAAAGTTATTCATGAATTAAAAACCCCATACTTTTTTCTACTATTTTGTTTAGTGAGTTGTGTTTTCCACTTTCCTCTTATTGGACCATCCAATTTCCAAGCCTAAAGCAGTGAATTAGCTTAGGGTTTCCAATAGGCGCAAATTAATGAGCAATGCTGGTACAAAATTGATGCGTGATTCTATAGCTAGTCGGTTAGTCTCCATTTTATTCATATTAACTAGATTTTGTCCAACGTTGTGACGCACGACAATAGTTTTCAACACATAAAAGTTAATTGATAATCATAACTAAAAGAATAACAAATAAAAACATCTCAAATATCTTTGCGTATAAAAATTAACATAAAACTAAAATTAGTATTAATAATTATATGAAAAATAAAAATTATAAGAATCACTTATCTCTATCTATCTCTATTATAAATCATGTGAATTATATTTAACATATATATATGTAATTCGTTTCGGAGCTTTAAATTATCATAACTTGTTCATTTTAAATCCAAATTTTATAAAATATATCAAATTAAAGTTCGTATTGCAATATTTAATTTAAGATACGTATTGAGTATATATATTTTTAGTAAAATATGATGACTTTTAGAAAGAGAGAAAAAATTATAACAAAAGAGGAAAAAGAAAAAGAAAAGAAAAGAAAAAGGAGAATGAAAATAAGTTGTTTTCCCACGTTCACCACATATTGGAATTACAATTACTTGCAGTTAATTTAAACTAATGTAATCAAATTTTGAATTCTCTCTCCCACTAATATTTCACGGTTTTAGTAAAAAGAGTAATGGATGATTGGTTATGATTTGACACTAATTTTTTCTTAATTTACAAAATCCCCATCCAAATCAACTTCAAATTAGAGATTTAGCTTTAATTATAGTATAGAAGTATAGATTCTTTATTTGAAATGAGTGAATTTATTATTAAGCCTTATAATCTATATTTTAATAATAATGACTAATAAGTCATTTTATACATATTCCATCCCCCTCTCTTTCTCTCTATATATATATCACTTCATTGAAATAATAAATAAAATATCGATATATGTACTATCTAATACCTATAATTATAAATTAGATTATTAAATAATCGTAATTCCATCGGTGTGGCAGTTGAAAAAAAAAAGAGAGGTTACAATGAGTAAATGGGAGTATGGGACCACGAATATAATCTCCCAAAATTAATTTGCAAACTTCGAAGCATGATTGGAAACTAATTTACAACTCTAAAATGAAAATCACTATGAGTGATAAAACGAAGAAAATAAACTAATGATAAACTTGAAAGAAAAAAAATGTTAAGAGGATTTGGTGATTCAAAATATATGTAACAACGACATGACATGGGAAATTACGAATACCTTAGTCGATTCAGATAATATAGAAAATATACATATATAAAAATAATATTATATTAATTCTATATAAATAACGAAAGAACACGTGAGAGAGAAAAATAAACCCTGAATTTTCATATAAACAAAAAAACCCCAACTCTCAAAATCAAAATGAAAACTCATTCATAAGTCTCACAAAATACATAGTGAACTCCTATTTACGAGTCTAACAACAAAAGGTTAAGCCCACAAAGGTACTTAGGGATGTCAATTGTTGGGTTCCGGAGGAGTACTAAACTGGTGTGGGGGGGGGGGGGAATACACCAGTAGGCTATTTTTGCAAAGTGCAGCAAGACACACAGAGTTTAGTTTTAAAAACAAGGCAGAGACTGTGACTGAAGATAGTTCAGTCTGTGTAATTTCAGTATGGAAACTGGTTGCCAAACTGAATTTCAGAAAAGGTTCAGTCTCGAGTTTTAAAATAAAAGATGAGTTATGAATCTTACTAACTATCCGAAGATTGGTTAGTTAGACTAATAACTCCGCAGCGGAATTAATTA
>JAYJMF010000020.1:2742825-2768839 GCA_036873715.1 Salvia sclarea
TATCTCTAATATACTACATGCACAAATATTCACTCCACATAATTATCCCAAAACTTGATTTTTGTATTTACTATTCACTAGAATTATCTCAAATGAAATAATGATACTATTTTATGTTGATGATTGGCACAAATATTCATTCCACATAGTTATCCCAAATATTCATTTGGTTGGTTGTATGAAGGTGCATTGACTATTTTCATCATCCCACATCTTTCATTTGGTATTTTTTCCTTCATCCATTAGGCCCGCCTCTAATATAAGGCCCGTAATATTTTTTGGTGGATGAAGAAGGATTAGAATCCCACCATGTAGGTGGTATTATAATCATCTAGTACGGACACATTAGAAAATGGAACTTGATTTTACCAAAATAACCCAGCCATCATCTAAATTTCAAATCTGACGCATATTCCCAAAACAAAAATTCAGAACTCTCCCGTCTCCCCCACCGTATTTCTCCAACCACATTTCTGCAACATAAGCCTTCGTATCTCTGCAAAGACGTCGATTTTCCAATTTGGGGTCACCTTAGAAGACCATATCCAAGTACTATCGAGAGATACCTTGTCGCGGTTAGCAAGGGAAGATAGCAGGAGAAAAAGAAGATCGAGCAGCAGTATTTTTTCGATTAAGTCTTGCTTGCGGCGACCGTCACATAAATCGGTAAATGTCCACCGCCCATTGTACTACCATCGATTATGTATGGTTTGCCTCATAGAATTTTAATTTTTGGGCTTCGATTCTTCGATTGACCATTTTTTTTTTTTGGGCATTCACAGATCTAAATCCTACTATTGGATTTCAAAGAAATTTGTGAGGACCCATTGCTCGTGGAAGTTCGTAGGTTGATTTTTGTGGGTTTTGTTAGAATTGTTGTTGCAAGGATTTTTCATTCTCACTTATTCAAAAATGATCCTGTCTTAGGAAAAAGAAAAAATTGTGGGAGAAAGGAGAGGCGAGTACAACTGACAAGATTGGAAAACCGATCTCTTCGTCGAGGTTCTTGTCTCGCACAGGTAAATATTGAGATTTTATGTTTTGATTCTCATAGAATTTTAGATATTTCTGTTCTCATTAACTAATTCACTCAATAAAATTTATAAATTGCTCAGGGACTTTGTTCAGTTTCGGTTTCGAGATTTGGAAGAAGCACCTAACAGAGAGAAATTGTTGATAACAGAATCTCACCTGAATCGTAAGTTTTCTCCCCCTTTTGAACATCTTCGTGCTTTGCATCTTTGTGATGATTGAATCTTGTGTGAATACCCATTGGGGTATTTTGAATAAAGTATTGTGAAAATCCAACCTTGTGGTATAAATGGGTGGATTGTGATTATTCGTCTTGATGAATCATGAAATTGTGATGAATGTATTTGTGTGAATACATATTAATTACCAACTTTTCTGTGCAAGGAAGTCTTTGATGAAATAAAGTAAACGAGTTATATTCTTGATACTACATGATTGTGTATTTTTCAAACAATATTGTCGAAATGCATCATCTCAACAGCTTGGATTAAATTACTAAATTCGAGATTAATAATTTAGGAAATGAATATATCTTAATTTCAGTCAACTTCAGATATAAAAATAGCTTCTTGATTAATCTACTTCATTGCTTAATTAATTAAAAATTGGAGGTGTATATCTTGATCATGTAGAGGTGTTGCAGTTTTGTTAGGATGAAATTTGTAGTTGTTTAGTCTATTTACAGCCTGTTCGGCTTGGTTTATTGTTTGTGACGAGTGTGATCTATGATTTAACTGTTACATAGGTATTGAAGTGTGGGGATTACCATTGTATATGGGATTCAAAAGATAGTTATTGTTAGAAATATGGATGCCCACAACCGAAATGCTCACATTGCTCTCATGGTCGAGGAGATTATGAACTCTTACATCCTCCAGATTTCTGCAGCCCTTGATATTTTGTTAAGGTTGATATTCAAGAAGAGAAAACGTAACTCCTCCTCTCGCAAGTATTCTATTGTTGATAGAATCCCTAGCCAAGTGCATCACTTGAATAGATTAGTAAACATAGGTGATTCTGAGTGCATTGTAAATCTACGTATGGACCGCAACGCATTTGGTAGATTGTGCCATTTATTGAAGCATCTAGGTGGTTTGAAGGATGGGAGGTTTGTCACCGTAGAAGAACAGGTTGCCCTTTTTTTAGGAATCCTCGCACACCATAAAAAAAATGGCATTGTGGCTTTTGATTTCTGGAGATCAGGACAAACAGTTCATCACTACGTGCATGCAGTCTTGAAAGCTGTTATAAATTTACATCATTTATTCCTTGTGAAACCAACCCCCATTCCAGACGATTGTGAAGATTGGAGATGGAAATGGTTTAAGGTATCACTCTGTTTTGGCTAAATTGTAATCATCTAGCTGTCACTTAATTAAGTTAATTCTGATAATGACATTTTCTCCGTTTCTTTCTTATTTGTCGTGACTTAGGGTTGCTTAGGAGCACTTGACGGAACTTACATTAACGTGAGTGTCCCAAGTCAAGACAAACCTAGATATAGGACACGTAAGGGCCAAATAGCGACGAACACCCTTGCCGTTTGTGACAGAGATTTACGGTTTATTTACGTGCTACCTGGTTGGGAGGGATCCGCTGCGGATGGTAGAATTTTGAGGAATGCTGTTAACCGGCCTCATGGACTGAAGGTCCCTAAGGGTAATTCTATTCGATTATTACAAATTTTTTTTTATTAATTTGTTAAAGGCTCGAAGTAAAAAACATACTTGTAGACTAATTTATTTCTTAAACTCACCCATTAGGTTGTTACTACCTTTGTGATAATGGTTATGCCAACTCTGAGGGCTTTTTAACACCCTATAAGGGTGTTCGATATCATTTGAAGGAATGGGGTCCGGACAATGCAAGACCAATCAATGCAGAGGAGCTGTTTAACATGAGGCATACTAAGGCACGAAATGTAATTGAGCGTGCTTTTGGGGTGCTAAAGATGCGATGGGGTATTTTGAGAAGTGCTTCGTATTATCCCGTCAAGATCCAAACTCGACTTATTCACGCATGTTTTCTACTCCATAACTTTATTCGCGGCGAGATGCCTGTTGATCCAATAGAGTATGACCTTCAAAATGGAGCACCAGAAGGAGATGGTGACGATGAAGTGGGAGAAGAGTATGTCGACACTGTAGAAGCAACGCCTGCCTGGACCAATACCCGAAATCAAATGGCACAAGAGATGTGGCAGAATTTTAATCTCTAACTGACTCATATTTGATTCACGCATTAGTATAATTTTTTTTTATTAAACTTGTTGAGAAATGATGGATTCAGATGTTGTCTTTTACTTCATTTTTATTCTTAATGTTGTTTGTTTCAATGAGTATGTTTATTTAGTATTGTATCACCTCAACTTAATGAGCTGTTAGTTCTATTATCATCATATTAATGCTTACTGTTTCAAAAAAATTAATGACTCATATCTTTTGTTTGCAAGATTCATAATGTCAAAATTTGTCATCACATGTGATTATTGGCTTTCTATTCAGATAAATGGCAAGGAAGTTCGACACGCCCGTTGGCGAAATTCCGTATTGTGATTGTGGAGCGGGTAGAATGTTGGTCCTAACGGCAGGAGACGGGTCGAAACACCCGGGGAGAGTGTATTACAAATGCCCAAAGTTTGTCAAGCACACAGGAGAGTTTATGTGGTGTGATATGTATCACAAAAACGATCCAGACTATCTAGTGCCCGACTATGTACAGAACCAAGTATGGAAGCCAAGAAGCATCGCATCGACGTCGGCATCACAATCCAGCATTCGCGACGGGGCCGTGGGTCAGATTGGTCCGCATCGTAGGAACGTAGAATCAAATATACTCGAGACGGAGGCAACTCGAGTTCTTGTGGCAGTTATGTATTTCATTATGGGGTGGGTTGTTGGGAAGTTTTTCTAAATATTGGGGGTTTCATGTTAGCTCAACAAAAGATAGTGAATTATTTTGGACATGTATTAATGGCTTGATCCACCACAACTTATTGCCACAATTTGTCTTTTGTGAATGAATTATTTCCAATCCGAAAGCTATGGTCTATGTTTGGTTGAAGAGACATTTCAATGACTCTCCAATAAATACATGAAGAGACAAATAAAACATATTCTATAAATCCACTACTTCATTAAGTGCATTTCAGAATTGGTTGACTTGATTTTAAAATGCCCATTAATTCATACAACCACCACTCTGCATGGTCCCTTAATTCACACTATTTTTCCTTACAAAGTAGAGCTATATAAAAGCAAGTTTCTCAACTGTGATTCACAGTTCTCCCAGTAACATTGCCAAAAAACTTGTTTCATTCGAGCATTTTCAAAAGCTTGGAATCCGACTATGTCAAAACCCGAAATACCTAGGCAATCTTTCTTTCTCTTTAATAACGGATGGTTTAAGGATGTCGACCGTTATTTCATCGGTTTTCTTCTTCTACAAAAAAAGAAGACGAAGTGGGAGGCCCCACTAATTCCGGACGATGACTTGGAGAAGGTGATGATCGACTTGAACAAGTTTGTTGGCGCCGGCATCTCGTGGGAGGAGGCTTGTAACCGTAGGATAATGTTGTATAAACGCTACAATGCCTTCAAGACAATTCTCGGCTTCGAATGCCATTTTTTCGACCGGGAGCGAAATGTCATAACCAACCTAACCGAGGCGGACTGGCAGACTCTCTTCGAGGTATTTTACACGTGAATGAATTTGTTTATCTATCACCATTGCTCATATTGTAACCTTTACATCGCATTGTGTGTAGATTGATCCCTTCACAAAGGCATACTACCACACTGCCGAAGCGGAGTGGAATCGACTTGACATGTTATTCTACGTGAAGAATGAAACTCCAAACGAGTATGGCAAATACATCAATTTCTCTGGTTCCACTGAGGTTCTTGTCTCTGAAGATGAAGAGGTAAGTAGCCCCGTCCCAAAATCTGCTCGTCGTCGATTGTTTGATGATGGCAACACAATCAGTCCGGATCAACTCTCTTCCACTGCTCGAGTGCAAAAAGGAGAAAACACGAGCTCTAGTAGAATCCCCCCCTCGGGACCCGGTCGCGGTGCTCGGCTTGATTCGAATAACGGGACTACGAGTGATCAGGCCGGAGCTAGTTCGTGTGCTAGTTGCAGCCCTAGCCCTAGGTGGAAGTTTTAAGCTATATTTCATTTTCTTCAAAATTCTGCTCTTTTGTTAAGTTATGATAATTTACTTTTTTTTTTTGTGATTTTTCACTCCCAACTCATCTTGATGTTTGATCTGCTAATTTTCCAACTTAGCAGATAACATTAATGTAATTTCTGCTATGTTTATCTTGATGTTTTATCATCTAATTTTCTAAAATAGCAGTTAACATTAATGAATTTCTTCTTTTTTTTTGGTCATTCCATCTATTTAAATGTTGATTAGTAGCCATGGTAGTGAGTATCAAATTTGAACGAGCCGTGAGGATCTGTTGCAGATCACCACCCTTGAAATAAGAATATATAATAACACTTCAAAAAGAAATGGGAGTGGTAAAGGCAGCATAACAACCAAAACAAGTTATATAACAAATGAACTATAGTTCACCAAATTGCGAATAACTTAATACCCAGTTTTGCTGAAATACCGAAAGGATTCCAAAGTATTAGAGGGTAATCAGCCATAACCAAAACATAATCCAAAGCATAAAAAAGAGAACAGTTCCATACTACATATGGACAAAAGTAGGAATTGCTAAATAGACAAAAGATAAAGCATCATAATTCCATCGCCTTGAGTAGTTCCTAATTGTGGAATTTAGTGAGGAGCCATGCAACATATTGAGGTTTCTTTGCCGCCGGCATCCCCTTGAAGATTTTGAGCTTGTCGGCTTGGGTACCAAGAATCCCACAAACCTCAAATCGCTCCTCGTCAGACAACTCTGGTATGGTTCCTAGTTCATCAAACGCGTCCTCCAGCACCTTTCCAAGTCGAGCCTCATAACCAAGACTTTCAGCCAAAGAGGCTAGTCTAGCATCAGCTTTTCTCCCTATCTCAACCAAGATGTCACAAACACCAGAAATGGCCTCCGAGGCTTTTGATTTTTTGGCTGGCTTTTGTGGATGCTCAACACGTTGAGGCCGGTTAGAGTTGCTCTCAGCAGCATATTCTGGCTCACCAATACCATCGAGGTTGACAAAGTAGTCACCACCGATGTCTTCGTTTTCAGTTTCAGCGGCACTGCTACGAAGGTCAGTGTAAGCTTCAAAGATGTCTTCGGCGCTATCACCGGTGGCCCGATCTTTGCCAAAAATATCCTTCCATGAGTCGTAATAAGGCCAACTCTTGTGGCGCATCTGCCGTGCAGATGGATCTGCCTATAAAGACGAAATCTTGGTAAAACATACATGAAAACCATTGATCTAGGAAATTTTTCAAACATATAGGTATATCAAGTAGGATTTTATAAATGCAATGCAACCATATACCTTCACTATGCTGTCCCAGATGTCATCTTCACAATCAATCTTGTGATTGGTACTCATAGCGAGTCCGCTATAGCCCAAAATATTTCTGAGCGAGTAGTAAAGTTTCTTCCATGTCTGCATCTTCGAATTTATGTGAGGTGTAGCTCGCAAGTCCGTAGAGGGATAGTGGTGCCTCATAGCTTCCTCAAGTTTGTTCAAGTAGCCTGCACGAAACCCATTATCTGATTTCCAACCATTGGCAATTAGTTCTTTCACAGCCGCAATCAAGATTGCTTCCTCATTTGGTGTCCATATCCGACGCCCCTTATCGGATTTTTTTGAGCAACGTTTTTCGGCTTGACTATCTGGAAATATACATAAATTTAAGATTATCATATATAACCAAAACAGATTCATGATAAATTCCATAAAAGAGTTAAACAATTTTCGCCGAAGACTCAACTGATATAACCAAATAGCGACGAATACTTTCTGGACAATTTTAGTTGACATTATATAACAAAGGAGCAAAACTTGATAAAGAAATGTCGATGCAGGGGAGGTTAGGACAGAGTATATTCACAAATTTTTTGTCTATCATACGTATTATAAGGGAAACAAATTCATTACAATTCTATGCAGTATAGGCAAAATCCCCAAAACATAAACAATGAAAACATAAATTAATCGGAAATAAATGGTAACAACCTAACATACCTTCTTGTGTAGAAGACATTAGACGAGACCAAATTGGGGTAACCCTTTCGACTATGCCGACGCGAATAAAACTGCTCCTGACAATTAACAGGAATGGACGATTAGGTTGTCAAGCGTAGGAGGTGATTTTCAAAGAGCTAAAAAATAAATCCTACAATCACTCAAGAATCGATTTAATGAAGTTGATGAAGGTCACCTTTTTGGCCAAATAATCAGCTATAGTTTGATGGCTTGAGATTTCTCCTCATTCTCGCGATTTCACGCCTCTGAAATTCTTTAGGGTTTTGGAATGAGAGTGAAAAGATTAAAGAGAGAATGTGTATTTAATTGAAATTCTGTAAAAAGTATGAGGGTAATTATGTAATCTCAACAATTAATCTTGGACATAAAAAAGTGAACCAAATGAATGATTACTTTAAACAAAGAAACTCATCTTTCCAACCAAATAGTAGAATACATAAAAATCATCCTCCTTCAACCCAACATAACACATTATTCTAATCCAATCCTTCTTCAACCCATACAACCAACCAAATGCGGCCTTAATGTTATAGATGTGTGTTTAACTTTTGGGTTATAATCATACTGTTTTATCTCAATTTTAGAAAGTGGACTCCAAGTTAAAAAGCTATTGCAATTTGATAGAAAATAGTGCAAACGAAGGGGTATTATTTTAATATTTAGAAAATTTTGTACAATATAACTTAAATTCTTATCATTATGCTTGATGTTATGTGGTATTTAGTATATTCTTTTTTATCATGTTATTAAAATTTTTTAGTTACTTCTACTATTTATACATAGTTGTATTGCTTATTATAAATTTTTTCTTATTTGGAATTGCTTCGACTATTTATACATAATTTTATTAGACTTAGAATATCAAAAAATTTCGGTCGTGTCTTGACGGGTTATGCTTACCATAAATTTATTCTTAATAACTGTTGTTGCTGTATTAGGGTTTTATGAGAGGAAAAGTGCTCTGATTTTGGGGATCCTAGACTCCCAGTTATATAAACAGGGCTGCATATCACCATCAGTGGCAAAAATAGAAATTTCCACCTTTAATCACACGTTTATTCTTCAAGATTAAATGGCGAATCTGGAGACGAACACGAAGCAGCTCCATCTATTTATCTCGACACGCAATTCATAACGCCATTTCACGCTTCATCACTCTCACTCCCCAAACAAACAAATAAAAAATAAACTTCCACCAATTGCCGATCCAAAATGGAGCAAAATCCGAGACCCAAAACAATCCTCGAAACATGCGGCGAAGAAATCATCCGAATCGTAACCCCAGTTTCGATATGTATGCTGTTGGTCTTAATTCTGGTATCTGTCCTCAACGGCGGTTCCTCCTTGGACGACGGCCTCCAATTTGCCACCATGGCCACCATGGCCTACTCCGAGAGCAGCTCCGACTCCATCTGGGACAAGCTCAAAGGCGCCCTCTTGAACTCCCTCGTCTTCGTCGCTGTTGTCACCGTCGCCACTTTCTTATTGGTGCTCCTCTTCTACCTCAGATGCACTCAATTCTTGAAATACTACATGGGTTTCTCCTCTCTCCTCGTTCTGGGCTTCATGGGGGGTGAGATTGCCCTTTTCTTGATCAAAGTTTCCAGCTTTCCGATTGATTGCTTTACTTTTTCTGTTGCTCTGTATAATTTCACTGTTGTTGGTGTGCTGGCTGTGTTCATCTCGAAAATGCCTATCTTTGTGACGCAAGCTTACTTGGTTGTGATTGGGATGCTGGTTGCTTATTGGTTTACCCTCTTGCCCGAGTGGACGACTTGGGGGCTCTTGGTTGCTATGTCCTTGTATGATCTTGCTGCTGTTTTGCTGCCCGGTGGGCCGTTGAGGCTCTTGGTGGAGCTTGCTATGTCTAGGGACGAGGATATCCCTGCTCTTGTTTATGAGGCACGGCCGGTTATTAGTGATGCCGGTTTGAGCGATGGTGTGGTGAGGAGGAGGGTTTGGAGAGAGGGAGGGGGTGATAATGGTGAAGATCAGAGGCTTAGGTCTGATCTCGGTACGGATTCTAGTTTGAGGACTTACTTATATGGTCAGGGTGAGAGTGGGAGTGAGAGTGAGAGGAGTATTGTTGATGCTGAAGAGGGGAGAGGGGTAGGAGGGGATTCGGAGCTTGCTGCTCCTCTCATGCAACACATTAATATCAGAATGAATTCTCCGGAGAATGCTGTTTTGAGTGA
Source organism: Salvia sclarea (assembly GCA_036873715.1). NCBI lineage: Eukaryota > Viridiplantae > Streptophyta > Magnoliopsida > Lamiales > Lamiaceae > Salvia > Salvia sclarea. The sequence goes on from JAYJMF010000020.1 coordinate 2,752,230, forward strand.
GAATTTGGCGCTTGAAGGAATTGGCTTGGGATTGTCTGGTGCAATTAAGCTTGGATTGGGAGACTTTATCTTTTACAGTGTTTTGGTTGGGAGAGCTGCTATGTATGACTTCATGACCGTGTATGCGTGCTACCTTGCTGTCATAGCTGGTCTCGGTATAACTTTGATGCTCCTTGCATTTTATCGAAAGGCTTTACCTGCACTTCCTTTCTCTGTCCTGCTAGGTGTATTGTTTTATTTGTTGACTAGGCTGCTGCTTGAAACTTTTGTTGTACAATGTTCTGTGAACCTATTGATGTTTTAGATTTATGAGAAATTATCTGGGATTTTTATTCATGTTCGATATGGAACGTTTGCTTATTGGTTCTGTAATTCCTTTTACTGTACATAAGCTGAAAAGAAGTCACCATGATTGCATGTGAGGTGCCAGCATTCTCACTATCAGTTTACCTAGTTACATAGGCTTATATGTTATTAAAAAGCAAGCTGAGATTCTTAATAAGAAACTGTTGGTAGGTTCTCTTATCATTTCTTCCCCTTTTATGATGTTATTTTGATAATTATAACTAGAAGTGTAATCGGGGAAAGCCCAATCTAAGGTTGATTGTAGTATATAGATGGCATGAGCTAGATAATATCATAATTGTAATGGGCCTAATGGCAAACACACTGGGTAATCTCTGAGGTTAGCAATTATGGGCCTTACGGCTGCACTATTCGTAATTTCGTATAATGAAGGTGAGGGCTCTGTTGCAATCAACTTTGGCATCTGAAGTGGCCTCTGGAAACATCCAGAATTTGGGGCTTATTCGTGTCCTTGACTATACACTCAATGACATCCCAACCAAGAATGAAAAGTAAAACTTTGTTCTTTGCTCTGCTTTGCTTAGTTTCAATCCTCTCTTTTGTTAGAAGCTGATGTAATAATGTTTTATATTTTGTTATAGATTCTTGATTGTATCATAGTGTGATGCTGTGTCGCCTGCGCTTGAGGCTGAGGTGAAGGTTTTGAAACCCAACCAGGCAATGGATGTTGATGTTAAATCTGAATCTGCTGGCATTGTATTGAAGCCAAAACAAGAAGTTATGACAAATCTGCTGCTCAAATAGTTCTTCAGCATGGAAAGTAAGATATTTTTATGTTTGTTTTAGTTTTGCTATCGAATATTATTTTGGGGGGATTTGTTCCTTATGTGTGAAATGTGATTAATGGCAGTACGGCACCATCTGCACGAATGGCAATGACACGACTTGTCCATCCACTCGTTTCATGGAATCCTTATCAAGGAAACTGGACTACGTGTCACAGGCAAGGGAAACATGCGGACTTACAGGAATGCAACTGAATCCAAGTATTTGGTTGAAGAAATGTCCCAGATCAAAGTTTCTAACTAGTAGGGATATTGTTAGGATTTCTTGTAGTATAATGCTAATATTGTTTTGATCACCAACTTCAGTTCAGGAGGATCTCTTCACATTTTGTAGTATATATCAGTTATATCTCACCAGTGAAGCAATATCCTTGAGCTGATCATACGAAAACTGGATTTTCTATAAATTTATGGTATTTTGATGTCTTTTAACAAATTTTTTGGCTCATATTATGTTGTTTACTTTAGGGGTGAGTATTATAAATCCAAGCTTGGCCCATCTATTAATAAGTATGAATTTCATATGGTGAAAACCTTTAAGGTTCATATGGTGATAATGTAGAATTTGGATGTACTTTTACCAGCATTTAATGAATTCACTAATGAGCGAGTTTGACTTGTTTATGAGCAGAAGCTTCACTAAACGAGCTCAAATGAACTTGGCCTAAGTTTAGAAGATTCGTACTTGAATGAGTTGAAGATAGTTATGCCAAAGAGACGAAGATTCATTAGGGTAATGTCAAGGCATTACACACTCATATATATACAATGAATTCGAAATGGAATGTCTCTCTACTCTCTAGATGAGAAAGCATTATCAACCATTTTCTCTCTGGCAATCACAAATTCTCTCTTCCTAATCTTCTGAAGGAATCAGGGAAGCAGTTGAAGATTTTCTACCAAAACTAGAACAAAAAAAATCTACAAGGCAGATAAGCCAATCCAAAGAATGCAACACTCTATGGTTGCCTGAACTTGGTGATCATAGTGACGATTTTATCGAGCAAGCTATATGCATCCTCCTCTCCTACAGCAAAGGGACTTGACCACTGCTGGTACTGATGGAGGCTCCCTGTGAAGTCTGTAAAGAGTCCGTCAACCCCGACCTCGTTTATCCAGAACGCGTATTCTTTGTACGGGTCTTGGCTGAAGTTAAAGTGCAGAAACGGATACTCATTTCGGAAAGTATACGGATGCACCTGATCACCATTGCAGTAATAATGTTAAAATCTTGAAGCAGTTGCTTCAAACCCATCCTATTTTGTTGGCATTTCTATAAGATTCGATGGTAGATGACGTATTAAAAGTTGGTACATCAAGATAGCCACTTTCGTCTTGTAGAGATAAAATTATCCATTTTTGGCTTAAAATATTGTTTGCCCTTAATTGGCAAATTCAAGACAATTTTCAGGAGTCTAGAAGTTGGTGTTTATGAAATAAGGTAAGTCTGAGGGAAATTCATGACCAAGAATAAGTTAGGTTGTGAATCAAGGAATAAAATACTAGTAAGTAATTTAATCTTTGCTCTCTTAAAGTGGTAATTTTATTTGTTCACTCATGTTACCATGTATTGAATTTGAAACCATGAATAACTATGTATATTTATGTGGCAACCAAAAAACATCATCAGAATTTGTTATGATTTGAGTTACTAACTTGAGATATCACAACCCTTTCTCAGAATAGCAAAAAAAACAGGTACCTGTAGGTTACGGGCATGTGCTCTGGCTACAAGATCGGTTGGAGTTTGCAGGTAATTATTTGATGCAGGAATAATAGTATCCTTCCATGGCCCAATTCCGACAACATATTCCCTTATATAGTCGAGATATTTATCCGAAGTGATCTCCCAGTACGACTGAAAAATCCAGCAACAATTTTAGTAACATTATAGATAGCCACAGTAGCAGGATAAACTGAAATTACAAACCTGATTTGTGTCTTGAGTTGGCACTGTTATGTCATCAATTAGAAATATCTTGGGCAGTTTGGTCAGTTTTGATACATAGGTAAGAGATGTCGGAGCAAATGACTGAATGAAGGCAGGTTGTTTCATCCATTGCTTAGACAAGTAAGTGCCTTCATATCCGTACCTTTTGAGTGTCTCAACAAATATATCCTCAAACTTTTTGCCACCTGGCCATTTCACCTGTCGAGAAAACAGCATGTAAATGAGTTAAGAGGTCCAGTACATACTCTACGATCGTACAAGTCTTCTTGATGAAATATTTTTAATAAAAATTGGCTCACATGTTGATTGATGAATACTGGATTCTTTATCTCCGGATATATTCCAACAACCCTAGGTGCATCGAGAGCAATCAAAATGAATTCTTCAAATGTGATAATAGAAAACTTCCCTGCACAGTAAAAAAACTGAAGCTTGATCAGACATCACATGATTTCTTATTTTGTAACATTAGAAGTGTATCAGCATTCAGCACAATAGCAGATAATATAAAATAATCCTTCGTTCGTGTCCATTTCCATTGTGGTTGCAGAAATTAGTCAAACATAGCGATATTTCAAAGGTTTTGGCTTATAAAGAAGCCAATCACGAGAGAATCACGAAGGTCGCCGACTGACCGTTGTACTGCTGATCTCGGTATGCATATCTCTGCTTTACTCGCAACGACTTTAACTCTTTTAGAGTGAAATCAACTGCATACCAAAATCATTGATATTCAAAGTCAGAAAATTAAAGTGAAATAATAGAAAAGCAGTTTAGATGACTATAATCTAAATAGCTTTGGATATGACAAAACAGCCAGTTGCTTTGGTATTTTTACCAGGAAAAAAGCCTGTTATATTGGACCCTTGGACCTCATAGGTCCTTTTCCGGTTGGCGAACTCTGTATGATTGACTACATCAGTAGTGTCATCGAGGACTACATCATGGAAGCATATAAGAACACCATCTTTGGAGGCTAAAATATCTGTCTCTATGAAATCAGCACCTTCTTCAATAGCTCTCTGCAAAGTATATTCATCACATAAATAAATAAATAACTTAAAGAGGTGTACTGAAAATGTGGATGCAATATGCTAATGTAGACAAAAAGAAAAATATACAAATTAAATAAACCCTTTGAACCAAGATATCATGGATGCAGCATAACATAAGTAGTAGTACTATTTTTTAAGCAACAAATTTGAAACTAAGGTAGCATTTACTTTGAGTGATAAGCTAGATTGATAAAACATAGGATTGAGAATTTGAAGGATAAGATTGTAAAACTAGTTCAAAATTGACCAATCCACCATTTATCCATCAAAGTAAACAATAGATTAGCTTAGATTATTTTTATCAATCCATCCTATCATGCAAAGTAAACGGTACCTAATGGTATTGTAATTTGCAAGACTAGAATGTTAGGTAGCAAAAGGAAACAAATACTAAAAGATTTGTGTACAGCGGTGAATAGCATACCATGTAGGCGGCAGTGGTTTCTTCAGGAATTTCTCCATTGGAACCACGATGTGCAATGTTAAATGCACGGAATGTTTGTAATGCTTGCCTGTTTCTATCGTTTCTCCTGCTTGGGAGTGGGTAAAGAGCTCTTGCAGAGCACCCAACGATAAGTAGCAGAAAAACAAAAGGAACAAGGCCTGCAAACCATAAACAAAACTAATATCACATTTAAGCACCGTCATGCTTATATTTTCAGTATGAACCCACGGCACGCACATATGATGTATGAATTCTTCAAACAATCAGCTAATATCATTAAATTATCATGCAATCTTAGGTGAATTAGCAAATTATTACATGTAATGTGATTTTGCCTGAGGGAAACCTCATTCACAATCATAACCAACAGTCAAATAACAATATCTTGCTCAAACCAAAATCTACTTTTCGTTCCGAATCCACCACAAAGACATAAATGATCAGTAGGAAATAGCAACAGAAGCAACTCATGCTATGACTATTTAAGTATTTATAGATCAATAATTCCTTTTCCCCATCTAACATTCTATCAATTTCGGTAAGAACCCAAATCATCTCAGGGAATTTACTCACAACTACTTATGTCTAATGCCAAGACTAAAGTAACATGCAGTCAATTTGACAGCCATTTCCAATAAAACAATAACATATGCACAGAAATAATTTAGCCTGAAAACAAACAAGCAATCCAATCCGCCTCCCCTTCATCCAATAACAACATTATCCATACCATTTCATAAAAGCAGTGAAAATCCCATCTTTAATGAAAAAATTGAGAAAAGAATCAAAGAATCATGCATGCCCAGAAAGACCCAGATCCCAGAGCTCCCAAAAGGACCTCGCAGAAACACAAATCACATCGAAATCCATGCAGTGATGAAAAAAATAACACAATCTTTGGAAGAAATGTTGTAGATGAAACTGACGGGGTGAAGCCATCGGAGGTGCTGATCCTTTGGCCTCTTTTCACACACCAGCACCTTGTTCTGAAATTCCTATGAAATTAATGAGTGAACAATCTCTTCATCAATTCACCTCATTTATAAATAAATGCGCGTTTCTCGGATTGGATCTCTTTCAAACACCGCAAACATTACTCATTAAAAATCGCGCTTGACCCACAAATTTAGCTGTGGATTTACACGGGAGGATCCGAATATCCTTTCAAATTTTGATAAACCAACGACACCGCGCAGCGCATTGAAGTGACAGGAGTGGCGTCACCGTGCGATTCAAGGGCGTCGATGGCTTTCAACGGCCACGATTGACTTTCCCGCTGTCCTTTTATAGAAAACTAATCATTTTCTATTGTAAAGTTGACTTTGGCGAGGGATGTGTCTGTGGGTCCCACATTAATTCTTCCTCGTAAATTTCCACATTAATACCTATGCTTATCTAGATTTTTTCTTGTGAATCATAGATTCTTAGGTTCCATTTTATTTAACGAATGACCCTCACATCTATTACCCATAGTGCATTATGTAATTCGTGATTCCTATACATAATTCTTTTGAATAGATTTTAGTTCACATATACTACATTTTTTAAATTAAAATAGTTATGAGATCATCTAATCCACCAATTATAACATTTGATCATTTCCAGAATATATGGATAAGAAAAAGAAAAAAAAAAGAGATGTTGGTGAAGCATGCAACCACTATGAACAATTGAACACATGAGATAGTGAGTAAATAGACTTATAAGTAACGACTATGCGCTTTATTGTTTTTTATAGACAAAACCATGCCGTAACATGAATTATAGTGAGTGGATTGACTTAATAGACAAATTGTTGTATTTTTTTATTGATTCCTTTGGCGAGGGATATATAAAGTACTAGACAGCTCGTATTTTAACGTGGGTGAATAATTTTATACATCATGTTTGTCACTTGTAAGTTTGTAAATTGTATAATAGATACTCTCTTCATAGAATGTTTGATGGTGTATTTGTAAGTGGAAAAGTACTCCTATCATGTGATAAAATTGCAAGTGATTGATTTTTTATTTTTGTAAATATTGATTTCAGTTGAATTTAAAAATTTAGAAAGTTGATAATTAGTTTTACTTCAATTCTTGAACTAGTTTGATGCACAAATTTGTTATCAACTAATATCACCGGACCATAACTATAAATATAAATAGAGTAATACTCACTCCACTCACTCCGTCTACGAAGAGTGTTCCATTTTGCAATTTTATGTGTTCATATAAAGAGTTAGTGTTTCACTTTCCTTATTTGTCAAAAATATAGTGGGACCATTTCTCAACTCACACAATATCGTTCATTCTTTATTAAATCAATATGGTGGGATCATTTTTCCACTCACAATCTCTTCACTTTTTATTAAAACTCGTGCCGCTCACAAAATAGAACACTCTTTGTTAACTGTTAACGGAGGGAGTGTAAACAAATTCAATATCTTATTAGATAACTATTGATTATTCACTTCAATATAAATCATAGTAGAACTAACCAATTAGAACGACATTATTTATTCATATACATAAGAGTATCAACATGACAAATGAAGAGTTTTGCATGAGATGAGACGATCAAATGGAAAAATTCCTATTAGAAGGGTTCAGATTCGAATCCAAATTTGCCAGTCTACAAGACAATCCAAAGATTGATAAACAGGGTAAATGAAAAGCAAATGTGCAACCAACTAATCCATCCTATCAACAAGAAGCTCAAACTCCTTGTTTCATCTCTCAAATGGCCATCATATCACCATACTGGCGCATCAAGACGATAGATCCAGCAAAAATACCTACTGCACGGAGTAATTTCTGCAATTTGTAACACAAAATTCATAAGGAATGAAAAATTATTGCCCAAATAGGAATACACTGATCAAGAACTGGACTAAATTAACAAGAAGTTAAACAATCAAACAACTATGATTGAGCTACAGAAACATCTGGCAATAGCAACTAGCTAGGTCATTTAGCAGCAAACATAATACTATCCAATATGATGGTGAGATAAAGTGCAGCAAATATCTATCCCCATCTACAACAATTAAGTTTCTGTTCAATCTAAAAGATTTAAATCATATAACTGAGGAACGAAAAGGGCGCAAACTGCTACTGCAACAACACAAAAAAAGAGCAATATCAACTTGCCAATACAAAATACCATTCACTTGACCTCCCACATCCTCATGCTCATATAACAGTAACAATAGACCCTCTCATTATTCTCAGACTCTAAAACTCGTACCCGAAACACTCTATGTGCAGAAAATATAACTTGATGTAAGAGTTCCTACATATATCTAACTTTATCACATTAGTTCATGGCAAGAGAACTGATATGAAGCATAAGAATCACCTGAAACGAAAGCAAGGGAATGCCAAAATGAAATAGTGCAAACACCAGACAACCTACTTGTTTTTGTATCTCATCTCCTTCTCACAAATATACTCTTGGAATGTACTATAAAATCCAACTCCTATTGCGGAAATACAAAAGCTTAGCCCATGTCACCAACAGAATCATCAAATCCTAAATTCAACACTTACATAATTTCTAGAGAAGATCAATAAATCTCAAATCCTGGTCGACAAATAGTAAATTTTTAAAGAATCAAATTCACCAATGCACCCGATATTCTAACAAACTCAAACCAGAAGGAATAAATTCGCAAATAAATATAATAAAACCGTAATCTACAGTAGATGCAAGCAAAAAACCAATAGCGTGAAAGATTAATTTATTTATTTTCCAGAAAAGAAAAGAAAATAAAATCAAGGACGAAGTATTTATTGAAGAAACAGAGGAACATATAAAAAAGAAGTAAAATTACCACGTTGTGATCCCATTTATCAGGATCGTGAACCTGAGAGTGCCAAAAGGCCTTGATACTGTCGAGAGAAATCACTTTATCCGCCATTAAATCTTCTTCTTGAGAGGAATAACGAGTGAGTTAATTGAGGGCTAGGGTTTTGTATTTGTGAGGGCTGCTTCTTGGGGTTTTGAATGGAGTTGTCATCTGGGTCGGGTTCGATCCGACCCGCCCAGGTAGACACATCACATTTTAGGCCCGAAGGGTCGGCCATGGCCCGGGATTTCGGACCCTGCCCGGCCCATGATAATCTACAAAATGGTCGGTGAAATTTTTGTAAAAAAATAAATTTCAGAACCCAACCAAAAAAATACTATGAAGTAATTAAGGCATTTTGCTTGTTTTTAATTGCATTCGACTTCATTGGTCGAAACATAACAATAAAGATACATTTAAATTTTATTTACTAAAACCTTGAGGGACGTTTTTGCACTTTTGCATATTGTTTTAACTTTTAAATATAAAACATGACTTAATTAACATAAAATATAATAATACTCATGGGCATGGAGCCAGGACTGGGCCTCGAATGGGTGGCGTCCAACCCAGTTGACATGTAGTTTTTACGAGAGAGAAGTTTTGTTACATTTCCTAAGATAACCTTGGTTTAGTTTTGTTGCATTAGCCATTAATGATATACACTCTTCATTTCAAAAATCCGTATTTTCTACGTATATCAAAATAAAGCTTTTGATGCAATTCTTAAGAAAACATATTGCATTTACTCACTTCTGAGAAATGATGAAAAAGAAAAAATGAGGACATAGAAGAAGATTAATGATGAAAAATTGAAGAGGAACGAGAGATTGTTAAATGAGCAAATCTATTTTGGCACTTGATCGTGCATATATATATAAATGTATATAGAGATCTGACATAACCAAAACTCAAAAGAGTATGCTGCAGGGAGTCTGTAACACAGACTCATTAATGTTAAGGGGTATAATATCTTACCTTATTGCGTCCAAATAAAGTAGAAATAGTAACAAGTCCTAACAAAAGCAAATAGTATTTAAAAACTATTAAAGTAATGGAATGCCCTCAAGTTCACAAGTAGAAACATCGCACCAAAAGGAAAAGGGGTGCAGCAAATCTTAGTCTGGTGTGGCAGCACCTTGGTTCAGCTCAGCAAATCTCATGCCGACGCGCATAGAGTGCTTCAGGAACTTCTCCGCACATCTGCGGACGCAAGTCTCTTCTTGCTTATCTAGAGTTTTGCGCCGGAATGTGTCTACACAATCGGTGAAACATCTCTCCACCAGTGTATTATACATCCTTAAACTGCAGGCAGCAATCAAACGAGAGAGGAAAGAAGATAAAAGAAGACTTGAGTTATTATCCCATAATTGATCCACAAATAAGCCAATTATTCAGTAAAAACTTGGTATGTTTTTCTAACTAACTATTTCAGGGAAATAAAGAGTTAAAATTGGATGAGTAATAAGAAAATTAAAGAACACAGAAATTGAAAATAATTTTTCTAGATCCTAAGAGACTGCTAGGTGGTGACCTAATATGAGAACTCTGTAAAGCCCTTGCACATGAGGAATCCCAATATATGACTGGTAGTGAGATGAGAATCAAGCGTATACCTTATGGTTTGGCGTGGTTATGAGATCATGTTAAGTGAACACCTCATCTAAAAGCTTAAGTTGTATGGACGAGTATAATTTTAATATTTAGTTAGCATCTTTAATAACGCACGAGCTCTAAAAGGTTCACATGAAAAATGTTACTACTATTTATTTATTGACCCCACACGGCCACATGATTATATAGAGATTGCAAAGGAAGGTTCTAACACTTTATTCAGCAGCATCACATTTATATCCTCTCCCACTACAGGACCCCATGCACATAGATGATACTATAATCAGTTTACCATGACTATAGGGAAAGATCCCCGCATTTCTTATAATACTCCACGAGAAAAACAGCAACACCTAAACACCTTCTACTAAATAAACTGGTAACAACCATACCAGATGCTGATGTCCAAGTTGAAACAATGACAGGAATTGAAAAAATCAGATGCCTCAATAAATCGGCTTGAATCAGATCACTACAGAAAGAACATTGCTTGCTCTCTGAAGCAGCTTCTTTAAACAAGTTCGGGCTCTCTATCTCTATTACAAAATAGAAAGAAAATGGGTTTCCAATAATCCAAGACAAAAGGATAAATACATAGCTCAAACTTTAGAAAAAAGAGATTGGAGAGGGATTAAAAAAAATAAAGAAAAAGAGAGAGAAGAGAACAAAGAAATCCAAAGAGTCAAAGACAGATATCACAAACATCACATGGGCAAGGATACCAGGCATTATAAACTTACAAAAAAAAAAGTATTTAACACTATGGTGAATAAGGATGAGATATGCATTTTTGATACTTGATGAAATGGACTATAATATGCTGGCAGGCCAAAAACGACTTTTACACGAGACAATTGTCACCACCCAACCATATCAACATGTTCACAGCCAATCCCACACTCCATTTAGACTCAATATAGTTAACAGTAACACTCATCTAAAGCAAGCAATTAGCATTTCTTAGACTAAGGCTGCATAACAAGATCCAACAACATTAAAGCAAATTAACCATCTAAAATCATAAACCAGTAGGAAATTTTAACAACAGTTCCCAGAGCTACATTTGCCAACGCTATCCAAGGACTAAACTAGACTTCCATTCGATAATCACACCTTCCACGACATCTCTAGCATACACCACCATGAAACAGCCAAAGAATCACATTTAGCAATTAAAAGAACAAATTATCTACTTAATTGCAGCTCGCATGGAATAGCCAAAATGAAATAGTATAGCAGCTGGCCATATCCACAAGCACTAGGAAACTAATCAACTAACTAATTACTTCCATATCAAGATCAAGCTCAAAAACGAAGTGACAAGCCCAAACTCAAATCAATCAACACAACCCAATCCAGGCCAATCCAATTAAAGCCACAATGTGGCAGTAAAAGTAACAACCAACGAATTTCTAATGTGATTGCATACAACGCAAATTATTTTTAAAATTCGAGCAAACTTTCGACTCTGACTAGCTGTTAATAGCCAATCTATGCTGAAAGATTGTACATCGTTTAGTTGAATGCCTCGAATTCGTTTTTCAATTTCCGAATATTTCATAAAAATCGCAAATAAAAAATACCTGTCGCGGATTTGGAGCTGGTCGATCATGGAAGACATTCGGAGCTTGTCTTCCTCCGGAAGAGCGTCCAAATCTCCAAGCATGCTTTTGTCCATTGTCGATGAGTTTCGTGAACGTACAACCAGAGCTTCACTGAGTACGACTCTGCGATGGTTTGAGAGACTACTGCTTCTAAAACCCTAGAAACACAAAACGACTCCAAACGGTGCTCCTCTCCTCTCCTCTCCTCTCTGCTTTATTTTTCTTTTGTTTCTTAAAATGACTGAATCACCCTTGAATTTTTTTTTGGGGTTAATAGTGATTTATGTAATCTTTTAGTTTTTTCTAAAATATGTTTCCAATTTTCATTTTTTTTTATAGTATGTCTCCATTTTTTTAACTTTTTTCATAATATGGCTTGCTTAACAAATTTCAGCAACAAAACGATATCTCACCTCACCGAATTCAGACGTGGAGATTTTTTTCCACGTCAACGTCAAAATGACATCGTTTTGTTACCTCCCAAAAAAATATAAAAAAATCTACATAACCTAAAATCCCATTTTTGTTGGGAACGTCATTTTTGAAGCTACTTTTGGTGTTGCTATATTAATTAGTTTAGGTGAATTTTGTCTTGTGTGGATTTTTTTATTTTCTTTTAGGTAATAAACGACGTTGTTTCGCCGTTGACGTGAAAAAAATGTCTATGTTTAAATCCGGCGAGGTGATGCATCTTTTCGTCGTCAGAATTTATCAAACGGAACATTGAAAAAGTTGAAAGATGTGACATATTATGAAAACACGAAAGTTGGAAACATATTTTTGAAAAAGTTGAAAGATGGAGACACAAAACACTATTAACTCTTTTTTTTTATTAATAAAACTTTTTTTATTAGGTATATAGTCCGTATTAACTTTCTTCGGATTCTTATGGTAGTTTTTAATTTTTCACAATGATTTTCTTCATATCAGTAAAATCAAACTACAATTATTACAAATAATTAAGAAATTACCATATAAGAGATTATCGTCTGTTTTACTTATAAATTTCTTATTTTTCATGAAAATAAAAAATAGTACTTCTTCCGTCCACGAAACGTGATGCGTATACTATATCGAGCCGTCCTACGAAGCGTGAGGCATGCATTTCCTTTTATATAAATAATTAGGTGAGAGATAGGGATTTTTAAACATAAAAACTGAGAGTTAATTGGGCCTAATACAAAGCGGGCGTTTTCGCTGGATTCGGGGCTTGAGAAAAGATATGGGCGCATCGCGATCATTTCCATTCACTTTTTTTGCAATACGAAGTCATCCGAGAAAGTTGTCGTTTTTGAACGATGAGTGAATAGTAAAAGTCGAAAATTTTACTATTCATTGTGTAAATTGAACTAATCTCAATTTTGATAACACGTGTAATGAACCAAGTCAAGATTTTGATAACCCGAGTAATCGAACTAATCTCGATTTAAATTTATTAAACTTAAAATAGGTTTTAAATAAGAAAACTTTAATTTATAAAAACAAAAATTTAAAAAAAAAGAATAAAAAATTAAAATATATATTACTTTTTTATTTTATTACCAACACACTTAAAATCTTAATCACTCCCTCCTTAATTACTGTGTCCAAAAGAAACGCCTCACGCTTCGTGGGACGAATGAGACGTATGGACTATATGATTTATTCTTTAAAGAATTTGCGAGTATTAACCTAATGTGAGTTTATGTACACTAAAAATATTCGTTGGTGAGTCACTATGCTCATTTACTTTATATTGAATTTCTAGTAAAAAAAAAATAAAAGAATAAGAAAATTATGCTCATTTGCCTTAAAAAAAGATTTTTTCTAAAAGAGGAAAAAAAAAGACAAGAAAAGAAGAAGTTGATTTTTGAAAGATGAAAAAGAAGAAATGAAGAGGCATGTTAATGCCGTAAAAAATAAAGAGGCATGTTGTGCTCATTTAATTAGCATAAGTTACTTTAAATAGTGCATGTATACGAGCTACACACTATTTAATTTATAAAGTTTAAATTATAAAGAAGTTAAGCTAAACTATGAAGTTTTAAGTTATTAAGCTAAACTAGTATTTGTCCTAGTGCAATGCACGAAATGTAATTGCGACAAAGTTAATGTAATAATAAAAAGTATTTACAACTTAATCTAAATTATAAATATTTAATAAATAGATTATAATTCATTACTAAATGAATCACATGTAAATAAAAAAAATATTTTAATTAGTTAAAACCGTTCATCTGTGAATTATATAAATTACAATGCTATCGAAACATCATTTTTGGGAAAATGGATAAAAATATCATACCTCAATTTTGATCGATGATACCAAAATATAGGCTCTAACAAGGACTTATGTTTTATAATTCAAATGTTAGAATCAATTTTCTTAGTATAGTTTTCTTGGAACTATGCTGAAGACTGAAGATACTGAAAGCTCGAAGAAACTGGAGTTCCTCAGATGATAAGAAGAATATTGGTTGTTCGAAATACTGACATCAACTAAGTCAGTACTGTATTTGCTCTTCAAGTACTGAAGTTTGTCAACATTGAATAAATCAGTATATCTTGAAGTCAAAAGTGATGCCTACGTAGACTGCGAAAAACTGAGAGTCATGTCTCAATATGAGTTTAATGCAACCTTAAAGCATTCAAAGGTTTTTAAGGTTATATCAGACATTCCTTCTATTATGCTGATATCGAAGGAATAAAAACAAAAAGGAGATACAATATGCCACGTGGGAAGCAAGAGTAGTTGACTCAAGGACAGCCGCACGAAGATTGCAGGATCGTCGTTCCTCCTTGAAGGGCGCGGATTTCCCTTTTCGTGCAAGGAAGACCCAATGTTTTGGGAACCAGACCGACCGGTTAAACCGGGAACCAGTCAGGCTACCGGTTCGGTTTCATCTAAATTGTAACTTTCACATAAACGCGTGAACTGGTAAAAACCGGCCGAATCGGTGAAAACCGGTGACCCGAAAACCGGTCAAGAATTTATAAATAAAGAAAAATTTAAATAAAATTGTTGATAGCAAAGGATTGAACTTGAAACCTCTGAATTATTAGACTAATGGCATAACCAATTACTCTAAGCGAGATAATTGAATGTTATTGATTGATTATTTAATTGAAAAACATTTCGTAAAATATATAGATACTACACAATTGTCATTATTAATAATTTTTTAAAATTTATATTGAAACTGTTTTCTTATAGAAACTGATCCATTTTATTTACATGTAATTTGATTCTATTTACACGTAGAAATTGATGGATTCTATTTACATGTACAAATTTATATTTAAACTTTTTTTTTGTAGAAATTAGTCGATTTTTTTTATATATTTCCTTATTTTTATGTACATGTAATTTATGGTGTTAAATAAATATTTATGAAAATATCTATTTACTTTTGTTTTGTACAATATAGATATATTTTTAAAAAATTTATTTAAGTTTATTATGTTAATAGTTTATTGCAACATATTATGTATAAAAAAATAAAAAAGAGAAAATTTTGATTGACTATCCGGTTTTTTCAAAACGGTTTAACCGGTCGACCCAGTGACCCAATCAAATTACCGATTTGATGACCGATCCGGTTTGCAAAACATTGGAAAGACTTGCACAACGTCTCTCCCTCCTGCAGAAGTACCAAATCTATTTCAAACAAGAAAAGAGAGAGAGAAGATCGAAGTTGTGAGAAGATTTTGAATTCCTATCTCACAACGGCAGATTTATGAGAAACTGATCTTAGCTCCAACGGATATTTTCCAGAAACCTTCTATAAATTGGATTCATTCTCACTTCGATTTTTACCGACTCTACACACAAGTTGAAGCTCTGCTAGAATTGCTAGTTAGCCTTTCCTTTGCTTTCAAAGCTAGAGTCGAAGAAGAGAACTCAAGCTAACCATGTTTCATCTTAGTTTCCCCGAGAAACTCCTTGTTCTCTTAGAATTCCTAGGCAAACCCATTTCTTATCCTAAGCCTAGAGACCAATTACAGAGATGCTTTCTCTGTAATTAGTTGGAGCATTTCGAACCAACCTTTTTCAAAGTAGAAAAGATTAGAGTTTGAGTGCGTGTTCGAGATAGTTGTCTAAACATTTGGTCCTTAGCACCTGCAAGCTAAATGTATAGGCTATCTTTGTGCCTGGAAACAAAGAAGAGAAACCCAACACTGTGAGGTGGCACTGGTGAGTGAAACTACTGAAAGGTTTACTGTGCACCCGTAAGCACTTGTGAGTGATTGACTGTTTGATCAACAGTCCGTGGATGTAGGAGCAGTTTACTCCGAACCACGTAAAGTTCTCTTTGTTCTTTATCTTTAGTATTTCATTTTCTATATCTGTATTTCTCTATCTGAATACTGACGCAAAAAAAAAAAAAAATGAACACCTAATCAAGTTTCTAAGTGATAACCTAAAGCTATAATCTAAACCGTTTTCTGCTGTTGAGTTATCAGTCTAACTGACAAACCTTAAGGTAATCAGTAAAATTTATAACTTCCCTCTGTTTCCTAAACTCAGACTGGTCCTTGTTTGAACTTCAACATGTCAACTAGTTTCTCGAGCTGAAGTTATACCGACTAACAGTTTTAGTCAACAGTCTTTGGCTCTTTGCCTTGTTTCATAAAACTGTTATGTGCAAAAGCTGATACTTCAGTATTAGGTTCGGGATTCTTATTATGAACAATTTTTGAAAAATAGTCTACTGTGTATTTCCCCCATACACCAATTCAGAACCCCTCCGGGACCCAACAATCATTGCTCATGCACTCGAAGTGCAATATTTTCATTCTTGAAACGTTAGTGGACGGAAAATGTTAGGTCCCGGAGGGTGACTGAACTGGTGTATGGGGGGGGGGGGGAAATACACCAGTGGGTTCTTTTTCAAAAAAGCAGACACAAGACACAGAGTTCAGTTTTAAAACAGGTCAGAGAAACTGAGACTGAAGTTAGTTCAGTCTGAGTGACTTCAGTA
>JAYJMF010000020.1:2778892-2790294 GCA_036873715.1 Salvia sclarea
TTTCGCCGGAGTCAACGTTGGTTGCAAAATCAGAAAAAATTGAAAGTTTGGCAATTTACATGCCGATTTTAAAGCTGATATGCAAAACGAGAATTTGGGCAAAGTTCAGCAATTTACAGGCTATTTACCGTTTTGCCAATTTGAGAATTTTGTAACTTGTTTAGTTATAAACTTGTAAGACTTCAAGGTTTCTTTGAATAATTTTTAGGAATGAGAATGGGCTCGATTTCGATTAATCCAACTAATGTTTTCATACAACCTTAATCTAATTCCAAATTTTTAATAAAATATTCATTTCTTTCGTCTACATATATAAGTATACGATCTTCGGTTTCGAGTTTAAATCCCCGTGACACGATTTTTCTATTTCTGTATTATTTACTTATAAAAAAAATATATAACACCCAATCTATTCCACTCCTATTATTGAAAGTATGAAACAACCCCACCCAACGCATCTTTCTTTTTCTTTTATTTTTTAACTATGTACTCCGTATTATTTATATAATTTTTTATATTTAAAATGAGTACAACCAAATTATATAAAAAATATTATAATTGATACTTTACTCAATAACACACGAAAATTACAAGAATTGAAATACAAAAATCAAAATAAATAAACCAAGCTACAAATTAATTGTGAGAGAGATATAGTGAGCTTGTGATATGTTGTAAAAAGTAGGCTATTATATAGAGAAAAAAAATAGATAAGAATTTTAATATATTTTTTTAAAAAAATTAAAATATAATTTATCTTACGCAAAATGTGTATTTTAGTTTTGGTTAGATAATAATATCCTCACCCACTAATAAAAAATGTCATGTGTCAATGTGAAAAACTAAAAAAATTGTATGCCCTGCAGGTGTGCCTACCGCTCGGATCATGAATAAACATTTTTGTGCACTTCTGTTAATCAAAAGACCAAAAAAATAATTATTTTTGTGCACTTCGAAATTCTTCATAAATCTCTCAACAATTCATGAACAATCTTCCAACATCAATCTATCAACAATTCAACCTAAATCCATCACCAAACAATCATCGAGATCTCTGCCAATACCGGTGCCGGCGCACTTGCCATGACACTCGCCTCTCCGAAATCAAGTAACGTTATAAAGAAGTAAATACCAGATAAAAAAAATATATACTCCCTCCGTCCCATTCTTCTTGTCTTGTTTCCTTATTAGGTCGTTCCATTCTTCTTGTCTCATTTTTCTTTTTGGCAAAAAGTTACAAAAGAAAAAATATGTGGACCCCATATATACTATATCATCTTACATTCATCGAACTCCACTTTCTTAATCTCCGTGCCAAAAAGAAATGGGATAAGAAGAGTGGGGCGGGTATAAAAAATAAACAGGACAAGAAGAATGGGACGGAGACAATAGTTAATACTAATTTGAACGAACTAACTTCAGGTTTTGACCATATAAAAATGATAGTATATGCTAAGGGGCATCCGTGAGAACCAATCAAATTTAGGTGGCAAGTTTAGTTAAATATCTAAGTCAATAGTGGACAAATATGAATTAAAAGTAATGCGTCTATATGTAGTTTCCTCACGAATCATATCGTTTATAAAAAACATGTAGAAAATAGTTGAAGACTACTTAAGGAAATTAAACTTAATTAATTGAGTGGTCAATTTTGGCATATTATGTACGAATCAATGTATCTATTTCTTATACGTGACGATGCAAAATAAATCGATTACTATTTCAAAATAAAAATAAAAAAATGCAAGATGGAATTTTATATCGTGATAAACAATTTGGAGTTGTTTGTGGGATTTACCAACTTAAGCATGATTGATTACTCAAATCAAATGCAATATGGTGACTAAATAGAAATTAAGGAGAGATCATGCGAGGATATACCCATATCTTGGAAAATCTCAACTGCTTCATCTATTTGTAATTGGAAAAGTTAACTGTCGTGATTATTCTTCTGTAATTGGTATTTGTTTGCCCACGATTTAATATAATATGAACCTTATAAAATAAATAAATAAACTAATGATCAAGAACAGCTGGTACAAGCTAGTACATTTAATGTGTTTTTTCCGTTAATTATATATTTTAGGGCTTCTATGCGGAATGTTTGCCATTGAGCAGACCAAAACAAAACTTAAAACATTAAAGCAACAGTTCAAACTAAGAACTAACCTTTTGTGTAAAAGGAGTTAAGTATTAAGTTAGACATATTAGTTTTGATTTACTGAAGTTGAAAAGTATAAAATTAGAAGAATTTCTCCCATTTTAGATACTAAATTCAAGATTTACGTTTGGTTTGAGATAACCATTTTTAAAATACATTTTTTTATCTGAGTGTAGATATGAAGAAGACAAGTGCACGACATTTATGAGGCATAATAAATAATGTAATAAAGTACGGTAGTTATTTCAACTTGTTTATTTGTAGTGAAATTTCAGTTAATAGATTATGATACATGATTATATATAGTTATGCCAAACAAGTAGTTCATGTGCAATCACATGGAACTCAATTATAGTGGTTTTAATTTATGCCATCAATAATAGCGCCTAAACTATTCTCAAATGGCAAATTAATCAGGAAATAATACAGAGGCAGACTAAACTAGACATAAGTCATATAATAACTTAATTCGTTTCATTTACATCAATATTTTAAATTGAATTGGCTGATCGGTTTGATCAAAAACTGAAAACTCGAAAATCAAAGTTATTATCAGTTTCCTAAAAAAAAATATTGTCACTAATCTATCGTAAGTACTTAATTAAATGATAGTATCGTGCAAGAATGAACCGGGTGCATCTCCACATAATATTTAACATGTTACTTCTTTGTTCTTTCCATTCAATTTACATGTCGTTTTGTGAGTGCGTACACTTATTAATGCAATAATATTCTTCCCAAACTAATCTTATTTAATACTCAATATTTTTCAAACAATACTCCCTCACATTCACTCTTAAGTGACATCTATTATTTTGGGAACATGCACTGATGAAGTGAACAAAGAAATGTCAATTAAATTGCAAAAAAGTTACCAACTCGACGGATCCATCATCGTAGATCCCACTGCTCTTATTCAGTGCTTCTGAAAATGTGAATTGATAATTTCGAATGTGCAGGAATTTTCGAATATCATAACTTTCACATCGACTGCTCAACTTTCTCAATTTGTAGGTTTTAATAACTACAAAAGTTTTGGCATTTGGTCTTGTTCATCATATTTCCCCAAAAAAATGTGTTTTGGCATAACATTTTACTTGTGCATCTCAAACCGTTCTCGTTTGTATGTTTGTGATGTAGTTTTCACATATGATCAATTACTCTCCAGTAATCTGATTTCTTTTTAAATCTTATGATTGTTCACAAATCACTTGTAATATTAACTAAAGGAATTTCATTTAATTTTTGTCAATTTAAACATGTTTTTGCCAATTTAGATATAGTAATTTTGATGTAACAGAATTGGATACTGCAATTTTAAAGCTTATCAAAGAAACAAAATATCAGCTATAATAAAATAAGAGCAAATTAAATTCTCACTAATCAATTACGGGAATTGGTTTTGGCTCACTAAATATTCAATTTAAAAAATAAAAAATAATATTACAACATTTTCCTCACGACTGAAATTCACTGAACAGTGATATAAACCTAAGCATAGACAAAATATAGGGTATAGAAGAAAGGAAGAACAAAATATTATCACATGCATAAAGTTAAGCTTCAAAACACCATGTGCTGTGCTTCAACTCTATTAAGGCATTACTCATTAGCCCGTGTTAGTTACAAGCAAAAATACAAAATACACACACACACACTGCCCTCCTGATTTCTAACATGATTCTTTCATAATTAATCTTGAAAATGATCATAACATCTATAGGAGGGTCGTGGCTTAATAAATGAAAAGGATATATTACACCAAGGCTTCAAAATTGTGCAAAGCCACATATGTCCAAGGAAATAATACAAAACAAACTTATACCACAACTTTTAGCTACTGTCCTAACTTTAAATCCAAGAATTTTAATTAAGTACTTGTACCTCAAACTCAGAGGGTATACTCTTCAGCAGCTTGTTTGTATCAGCAAAATCTCTCTCGATACAGTAGCCTATGTGAAAATTAACATACCTAACCTGGAGAATTGCACATTTTCAATATTTTGCACCGCTAAAGTATAAATTAGTAGGCATTGAAGATCTAGATTTATTACCTCATAAGCCCAAACTAGAAGTTTGGAGCTAGATCACGTAAGAACCTCAAGCGTTGCAGTTTATACCACACCAGCAGGGTAAGTAGACCCTGCAGTAAAAATTTGATCCCAATATGCATCATAGGGGGAGTTCCCGGATATAAACATATATAAGCAGAGGCAGAATAATCTAAGAACCCCTGCCCTTAACAAGAAATACAAGACTTCAATGAAAAAACAGATTCAGATTATATTTCTATTGATGCTGGTCGATAGAGTAAATAGAATGTGGATGACGACGCGACAGCGAGGGCAATGGAGAGGGAGCATACTACCAGTTAGAAAATTTTATAAAGAGATTTTGTATTAGGTAATATACATTACTAAAGCAAGAAAGCAAAACACTAAATATATCATGAAAGAGGAAACTGATACATATAAGGTATAACCAAAACTGTAGAAAACCTAGCTCGAAAGGGAATGCATTACGTACAAATTTTGCAACTCCCCCATAACTTTAGCAAAATATACATTCATCAGCATTCTGAAGATTGCAGTAGACTTTACTTGAGAATTGTTGCAGATGTTTGATTTGATTGACCAAAGCAGTCCAGTCTACAAATATTCTCAAAACCACTCCTCTTAATCCTTTTCGCACAATGCAGTTAAAAGTCCAGGCAGGCGAGTCCATTCTTTGATGCACACTCAAGTCAGATCTCACACCTTAACATATTTGTCAACATATCCCTGCAAAGAAATCATAGAAAGAAGAGTCAGAAAATTAATTGAGAAGCCATAATTAATTTGCAATACCACCGAATGGAGCATAAGATTCAGCCAAGGAGCAGTCAATACTTAAATGTAAGCAAGTAAAGCCAAGAAGATCATATATCTTGGTATCATTGAAAGACTCCTGCAATGTTTTAGAAAATGCAATAATTTCATAATCATGGAAAGCTACAACAGGCAAACATCGCTCCAGAAGTCAATTGGTTTCAAAGATGGCATACCATGACAAGCTTTGTTAATTTTCCTCTTGAAGAATCAATGTAGTGATTTATTTTTGCCTGGGATTTAGGTACTTGGTGATTCTTCATAGCTCCAGATACTTTATCAACAGTTTTCTTGACAATGGTCTTAAACGCCTCCTTACTCATATTACCCTGCCGCCATGATGGCTTTAGAACATCCTTTACAAAAGCAGCAATGGAACTCTTAAAAAGTTTTGCAGACTTCTCCTTGCTTTTCTTGCTTTTCCCAGAAGTCTTAACCTGATCAATCTCAAATTCTCCTACATCCATGTCAGGTGCATCATTAGGATCACTAGGGCTGCTGTTCAGGACAGCACCCACAGCCACATCAGCTGTCTCCCCACATTCTTCTTTTTCTAAAGAATCATCGGCTGATAAAGCTGTTTCCAGTTCCTGCTTGGTAGCTTCTGTATTTAACAACCTTCCGGATGGACCGGACCCATGAAACCTCAGAACATCATCAGAATCACCAGTAATTTCATGTTTCCGATGATCAGCTTTACTAGTTGAATTTGAATTTTGCTCAATGCTGTCATATAGTGGATCATACTGATTGCCAGCTGGTCTTGAAACAGACTCAGCTGGCAATACAGAACTCGACGAAATCATATTTTTTGAGCCAACACTTCGAATTCTAAGTGGATCAACAGGGTCTGAGCTTAAACCAACAGGGTTGCCATATGAAGTATTGCCGGTCGCATCATTTTCTCGTACCATAGTATTTGAACTAAGTTTGGAGCTCAGTGGCAGATCAAAAGTTGATGCATAAGGATTGAAATGATTTGAAATTTTTGAACCAACAAAGCCATGCACATAAGAGCGGTTCCTCTCAAGAAAATCTTGAGAAATTCTAGAAGCAGAGGAACTCATCATCCCAGGCTCAGAAAGTTTTGAGTGGACATCACCACCAGCTGAACATTGCATGCTATAAGCCTGCTGGAAATAAGGATGACCATGAGAAGGATTACTGTCAGAAAGAAGACCTGTACCAAGAGAACTGTGCATTCCCGTAAATGGAGAGTGACTCAATAAGGGATTAGTTTGAGCCTGAGAAAATGACTTTGAAGAATTAATAATGTGTGCTAGATCTCCAGGTAAATGACCTTCACCACTCATGCGTGGACCACCCTCTCGACTTGTTAGATTGCTTGCATGCAAATTACTTGATCCAGAATCATCAGTTATACGTAGCATTGGATCAGGTTCTTGGGCAAAGGGGTATGCCTGATACTCACCAACCTGAGATCGATTAGGCATTTCACTTTGTTGGTTCCTAGTAGATGTGTAAGAGTACAGGCCATTCCAAGGAGGCAGTGAAGACTGCTGCATATGTTGTGAAGGAGTGCTATGTTCTACAGATGGTGGTGGAGGTGGTGGTGGTGGTGGAAGCAAGCTTGTTACAGATTTTGATGGCCCAGGGAAATGAGAATGTTGGTAAGCTACTGGTGCTTGATAAGTTGAGTAATTTTCAGGAGTCAAATGGTTCTGGGAAGTAGGTGGATTTGAGTTGTAATTTTGCAATATAGGTGGAGCAAATGAAGCACTCACAGGATGAGAGGCTGAAGGCAAAGGAATGGATAACTGACAAGGATGATTTGCAGTTGGTGGATTAAAGGACCAGGACGGGACTTCTTGACTGCAATAAGCTGTTGTCAAATGACTTTCAACAGAACACAGTTGACTAGTCGGATCCTGTCCATCGGCTGGATGATGGGCTGGTGTTCCAGCTAAGAATTGCACAAGTGAAGATTCAGAGGGCAAACTATCATCTCTCCTTTTATCTTGTTGATCAACGATCTTATCAGAGTATTTTGCTGCAGATTCTGGAATCAGATGAACATGTTTACCCGAGGTTGTGTCAAGAGCAGGATAATCTGAAAGGTTCGCTATTTTATCAGGAGACTGACTACTAGAATCAACTGGCAGTCTCTTTGCATCTTTCACTTCCCATGAATCAGGCATATCTTCAGAAAGTCTCCTACACTTTTCATTCATTTCTTTTTCAGTCAAAACCTTGCCTTCCTCATGAAAACCAGGACTCCCTATAGTACGTGGAGCATCCCAATTATTATGTTTGCCCCTATTGTACCTTGATCTCTCACTCTTATCTGATTCATGGTGTGAATAGCGACAAGCAGCTCCACGGTAACACTTGCCTCGGAGAAAGTCAAAGCACCCTGGAAGTTGACCCTTCTCCCGTCTTAGTTTATCTCCACTGAATTCAGTATCACGCCTTAAAATAGGTGACCGACTCCTACTTCTTCTCCTTGGAGACAAACTGGAATAGATACCAAGGAATGGATATGAAACTCTCATCATGTAAAGATACTATATATTAACAATAAAATGGCATAAAAGAAAAATGTCAAACAAGTATTTAGAACAAATCAAACACTCTAATTCTAACCTGCGAGAGCGGCCACGCCTCTCTTTTCTCCTCCATGGACTTCTCCGCCTCCTCCTCCTATCATGAGGTGACCGACTTCTGCTTTGACATCGACTCCTTTTTCTGGTTCTTCTTCCATGCCTCCGCACATGGCGTGGTGAATCACTCGTGTCGCTGTCACTAACATCTTCCCTAATCAATCTCCCAAATTCATCTACCTTCGGTTGATCAGTTTTCATATCTGGCTTGTGTGCATTGGCATCCTCAAGATCAGCACTTCCAACATAATTCCTCGAAGAATCTTTTGATTGCCTTGCAGTGTAAGTGCTACTGCTGACAGGTTTTTGACCTCTATGGCTTCTATCAGAAAATTCAGCTACAACCCCTGATGGAGTATCCAATTTATCAGCTTGCACAGCATTTCTTGGTGATTCCATTACGGACTCAGGGAGCAGGTTCTTATTAGACTCTGACAGACTCTTACGACTGTCTTCTGACCCAACATCATGCCCCTTCTCAGCATCATATTTTGTAGTTACATCACTCGTAGATGGGAGGCTAATGTCTCCAAGATTTTCTTCCCCATTTTCAGAAGTACTGTTGGAAGAATATCCTTGTAAGATTTTGAAAGGATTTGCATCTTTCATGAGCTGACCAGAAAGTTCGCTATAACCAGGTTCTGGACAGACAACTGGTTCCCTGGATTGGCCAAAATATTTGTTCTCGGAAGGCGACTCTTTTACGCTAGCCCCCAAGGAAGCTTCATTTTGTTCATTTCCTGTCTTGCCTGACTCATCTCTAGGATATACCTTCATGGTGACGGGGAAGTTACAATCAGATGCGACTTCAGATCCTGCAGACCAATCTTAGATGAAGTGAGTCAAAATGAACAACCCAATAATTTAAGATGCAAAAAGAACAGCCAATTAGCAGGTTCACTTGCTAAGAATTTCAAGAAATCAGTAGTGTGCCAAATACCAGCTTAAAAAGACTGATGACATGACCAAATAAACATGCAGTTTATGTTGTTATGTGAAGAACAGAAGAAGTGAAACAGGGCCATTAAAAAAGCAGGATTAGATATACCTCCTTCTTTGGCCTGTGCTACTGAGGCTTCGGCGGAAGATAAATTTCCACCTACTGAAATTCCAGAAAGTCTATATCCTCCATCATGCTGCAGAGGTTGTAGTTTCTCTCCAGTAAAATCTTCTTGAGACAATGAACCACATTCATCATTTGAGTTAACATACGAGCAATTCTTTTTCTCCTCGTCAGGGTAAGTGATATCATCTAAATGCCAATGTAGAAAGAAAACATTACTGCATAGACCATTCATGTTCATTACTAGAGTTCATCACATTACTGCACAAACAATATATGACAAGGCATGGCATACTGACAACTATTTGGCAGTACATTAGGCTAACCTTCCATGTCCATATCGGAATCATTGAGAGAATGAGCAGCCTCGGCATCCACTGATCCCACATTAGTTCCACTTTCAGTGTGTTGAAACTGAACCTGCACCTGTAAACTTCGATCATCCATGGGTTTCACTTTCGCAGGAGGTGAGCATTCTAACTCCAAATTTTCCCCATCGAGTAGTCCCTTCCAGCTCTGATTTACTTCTTTCTTTAATAGATTATCTGATGAAGGTGAAGATGGTGGAAGTGGTGGAACTCTAGGAGGGGAAGGGGGAAGAGGTGGAGGGGGAGGCAGCACTGGCGCCATTGACTGTTGACAGGAATGTTCCCGCAATGGGATCACAGAGGACCCACTTGGATGAGAAGTTAAAGGACTAGATGAGTAAGGTGGTGGCGGGGGTGGGGGAGCATGAGAAGGATGCACTGTATGCCCTTGTGAAGAAGGTAATTCATAGGCAGTCTGGCCTTGAAGGGGCGGTGGAGGTGGAGGAGGGGGAAGAATTTGATGCATATTTTGACTCCAGGGTAAAGGTTGTTGCTCAATAGTTGGATAGGAATGAGAGATCTGGTTGCTTATCTGCGGAGTTCTTGGATGATGCATGTAAGATTGACCAGAATTCATTCCAACCGACATAGTTGGGGCAGGTCGACCATGGTGTAGAACACTTGTCATGGCACGCTGATAAGCAACAGCACCAGGTCCTGGACGAAACGATGGATGCCCGTGTTGAATAAGATGTGGTGGTGGAGGGAGTGGGCCATAATGGGACGTTGGAGGAGCAGTGGTCGCAGGGTGTTGCTGAAATGCAGGCGGGCGTGCATAAGGATCCTGCCCAACCTGAATATTGTAATTCCCTTGACCATGCATCCCTACACTAAACTAAACCAGTAATCAAACAGGTCTCGTTCACACCATCCTCCACATCAGGTTCAGTAGCAATAATGCTTCTCAAGAATAACTCTGAAACAAAAACAAGTAAACAGTGTTCAATTTAAACAAAAATTGTCGCTAAAACTAAAGGAGGCCAATGTAATGAGATAACAAGTGATAGAGCCTTTTATGGAAAAAACATGAGCGTAACAGGCTTTCTCCAAGATAGAAAATCAAATTAGCGGTATCTAGCTTAACACAGCACCATTCCTTACACTAAGCCTACTTTTGGCAGCATAAATTTCGAGCACCATATTCTTACAAGAAGGGTAAAATGAAGATAATCAAACTACAATATTCAAAATCAATTATGGCAACTTAAACAGCTACCAATAGCAGAAACCATCCGTGATTCCACAAAATGCCAAACAAAATTCAAAATTGTTGCATTCTCTGCTCAGTTCCAAAGCAATGGGGATAAGCAACAGATTCAAAATTTAATTGAGTGCAATCCCACGTAACGAGAGTCCAATAAACCAGCGTCTCCAGCAATCGCACAACTAAAATCTTACAAAAAACGATACATATCTGATTCCCCGTGAATTTCCACCTTAAAAATTAAGCATAAACCAATGATTCAACCAGAAAAAGCTCAAACTCTTACGAGTTACGAAGGAGGCAAGCTCGCTGGAATTACGAGAGATGAAGTGTCGAAATTTAGATGGAGAATCCGATGCAATGAAGCATAGGCTGAGAGAGGAAAACCCTAACGGAAGTAGCTTGTCTGTCTAATGCGTTTTACAGTTAATTTTGATTCTAAAGGTTCATTCTCGATTTTCCCCTTCTTTTCTGTTTATGGATTTGTTTTATTTTTTATATTATTTTCTGAAATTATGAAACTACAGTAATTGGTTTCTGAAGTCTTGAAAAAGAATTTGTAAGTTCAATTTTTCAATCAAATTACAAAGTATCCCATGAATTTTTCTTTTTATATTATTATATTATGACAAATTTGTTGTTGTAACGAGAGCTGCCAAATGTCGTGTCGGGCCAACATGGCACAAGTCCATCGGACTTTTTCATAAAGATTGGGTATGGTTGGGTCGGCCCGAAAATCATTCACGCCAAAAAGGAATTCAATTAGATTTGAGAATTTCAGGGGATAATTGGTCCGAACACAACTTTGTTTTGATCAATTTGAACTAAATCGGCCCTAAAATATTTAGGCACAAACTCGCCTAAAATTATGCAGACAAGTTGGAGAGACTTGGGTCGAGCTTATTTTGTAAATTCTAATAGATATATATATATAATTCGGATTCTTAGGTCTCACGCCACGTAGAACCTTAATTCTCTACCACAACTCCACGTTGGATTCCCATATTTAGATTCTACTAATATATTTTAGACAATAAAAACAATTAAAAAAAATATTGTAAACAATAAAAAAAATGCAGCCCCCAATCGCCGCCCCAAATCAGATGAGCAAAACCAGA
>JAYJMF010000020.1:2790394-2812026 GCA_036873715.1 Salvia sclarea
TTAATTATCGGCCGACGTCGAACACGTAGGAATTCCGGTCGGACACGTCAGCATTGATTTCGTCGGAGTCAACGTTGTTTTGCAAAATCAGAAAAAATTGAAAGTTTGGCAATTTACACGCCGATTTTAAAGTTGGTATACAAAACGAGAATTTGGGCAAAGTTAAGCAATTTCCATGTTATTTGCCCTATTTTCAATTATGCATTAATTAATTATTGGCCTATACACTAGCTGACCATCACTTTAAATTTATCCATTTCTATGACACCTTTTATTGTTAGTTGAAAGAAATGTAAGTAGCGCAGTACTAGGGTATTGAAAACAGTACATACGGTGTATAAAAAGATTTTGAGCTGATTAGTTAATCTAGTCCATCAATATTGTAAAGAACAAAATTGTTCATTCGTTTATGAAGGCTAATTTCCTTTCTTCATAGGGCATACATAGTCCATGTAGGTCTTGTACACCAGTTACACGAGTCATACTAATCAGGATCAGTTTATATCCACTTACATCAGCCAATACTATAACTAATCGATTTGTGATTAAATTCCATCAATGATTGTTATGGTGTATTACGAAAATTCTTTGAAAACAAAGAACCAAATAATTTTATGGGGGCGAAATAAAATAATTTTCCCGGCCCCTCAAATAAATTGTACACTTGTTTTAGGATTGATTAGACGTTACTTTGTGTGATATATGATAGACAAAAGATTATATAATCAACCAGGTTCAAACGTTAATCAATCATCAAAGTAAATGGTTGTTGCTTTAGTTTCTGCAATCTCTTTCATCGCTCAATTAATTAAGTGAAATAAAAAAAAACATTAGCCGCCAAATTAATGAAATTGAAGTGTCGTTCTCATCAATCATGATCATTATTTTAAAGTAATGAGGGGCGAATAATTAAGTAGGGAAAATGGGGACAAATTTGTTGAAAAATCTACATATTGAAACGCGCATTTTAGAAAAGAACTCAAGTTTCAAGCAACGCCCTTTTTCTTAGGGAGGAGCGAAGTGAGGATGAGAAGGTTGTAATGTTTAGTTTAATGCGTGTGGAAGCGTGTTTCCTGCTTAACTTAATCGAATTAATTATGGAAAAAAACAGACATCTTCACCGTCTTAGAGGAATTTTAAAAACGTGGTGACCTTCGATGCCACAGCCACATTTAATGCGCAGATTCCATTTTCGGGATGTGGATGTTTTCCAAACACTCCACTATTTTCGAATTTAGAGGGACCGCACGATCTGCCATCCTACGGCTCTGCACTTCGTTGCTGGTCTAGGTATCACATTCACATTCACATTCTTAATTACACAACACAACAGGATCAACATGCCATAAATAAATCATTATTGTGACGGGGAATTTCAATTTCTGAGATTAATTGACCCTAAAAACGAAAACCAAAAACAACAAATTCATTACCCACCCCATATCTATCAACACGTGTTTGCTCTAATTAATACATGGGTTAAGGTCTAAACCTAAGGGCTTTCAGAGTAATATAGTAATTCCTTAAGCTTCGCGGAGAATACGTGGGAATCACTAACCTACCTAAAATTGCAAGTTGAAGAAAGGAAATTTGAGCAGAGGATAGCATAGGCACGTGACCGAGTGGACTTCATCACAAGCTAGCCAATGCTTAGCTGCATTGTGACATTACTAACTCAGAATTTATTGCAGATTCCCTGTAACAATTAGAAACACAGAATATATAACAGTATATAAAAAAAAAGCTGGTGCATTAAGACAGACAGACTGGTCTGCTAGGTTCAAATTGTAGGATAAAATATCCTATCTGCAAACTAGTTGAAGTGGCTTGCAAGTGTAGGACTATAATCAATTGACCTAGCAAATTAACCAACTGTTTTCAAGAGAATCCAGACCACTACTTATCAAGGCCGATCAGATTTATAGTTACAGACATTAATCTTGAGCCTGTGATATGATCTAGCTGGTATTTGAAAAAGATATTCTATATTTCATTCCAAACTGTTTGCAACCCCTTGTTCATGTGATATTGCTAGTCTAATCTGATAACTACATAAACAGCACGTTGCTATGGCGCTAACTAATGACAACTTAGGTGTGTGGAAAAAGCCACATGAAGAAAGTAATTACTGATACTAAAATTGAGATGGCCTATCGATAGTGGAAGGGGAAGGGGCACAGGAGGGTCTCAAGGCTCAACTTGCCTTCATCCGGATAACCTTCTAAGACACCGATACTCATGCAACTTCCACAAATTATGTTTTTTTATCCCACTTCTAAACCGAGAGCTTCCTTCTTGTGCTTCAGCAGAGATGGCTAACTGTTGTGTACTCTCCTCAACTTTTTTCCGCTTGGAGTATGCTTTAGCCTGAACCTGGACTACTCATAGCGAACATCAACACGCAGAGAAGGTAAGATAGCCAGCTACGTAGTCAACTAGAAGTATCTTTAGAAAAGAATCGACACAACATAATCTACATTGACTAATTTTTTTGATGTAGAGAAGTATAAAATTTGCAACATTTTGAATACAGCAAATCCATGCAGATTAATCTTAGAGGTAGAGACAAGTGTAAATTTGAGATAAATAAAAAATCCAACTCCGTGCTGTGAATTTAACGTGCATTTCAGTCTAGTTTCGCCCAATCCAAAATGAAACAATAAGCTGTATCAGGTAAGCCCCAGGACTGATGTCAGCCTCAAGAATGTATTTTCTAACTTGAGAAACTCTATCACTTTATGAGAACTAAATTCTAAGATTTCAAGATTTTCATTGGTATCCTTATTCTGCTAAAGAAATAAGGGCAGTAATGTACTATCGATCACACAGTTCAGAAATTTCTCTCAATCCCAGGCCAGGAGTTTCTACCAGAATATGTATATTCTAATCTTCTTCCTCGGTAGCAATTCTTTCTTGACAAGGACCATGCTCCCATCTCTCATACCAAATGCACGCTATGTTTCCATATTGTAAAACTATCACATAATTTTTAAGCCTAAAGACAGATATCTAAGCATCGAGATCAGACCCTATAGTTGACCTGCATAAATTGAATTGCAGTAGCCGTTCATATTACCTTTTGTTTTGTTCAGAAACAGGGGCTCGAAATACGTACCAGATTGTGAAGTAATTTTGAGCAAAGCACTATCCTTCAATCTATCGAATTTTTCCACAGCTTGCACATCATGGAAGGAGTTGTCTGGTTCCAGGTGAATTGCACCTGAGCACATGCGTGCCTTTTCACATGCCTTCAATAAAAAAGTTATACAAGAAACTACTATTAGTAGTATTCAACTCCTGATTTACCAATGTTGATCCACACAATCAAAGCAATATCACAGGAGAAAAGGATATGCGATCTCTGTAAAAACATATCTAACCAGAAGAAGCAGACGCAATCAGCAACCCTCAAACTGCAAACTTCATTTTCAATAATTGGATTTACTTCAAGATTAAGAGTTTAGACTATATTACAAGATCAATTTTCTCCTAGCAAAGATGAATACAATTTCTTGGATTGAAAACCTTAATATTTGTGATGTTATTTTTAGTTCAAAATGAACAACATAATTCTATGGTGAACTATAACTACTTGTTAACAGTTTCTCACTTGCATGTCATTAATTCAAATGAACAAACACAATAATCCGACCCAAAAATCCAGTAGTATAAGATTCACATCATGTTATCAACTCTATTGAAAGATTAATTCCAATAAGTAGACCACTTATTTCGATTGATATATAGAATATGTTTCATTCTATATAAAACAAAACAACAAAAATCTAGAAGCACATCCAACTATACGATCAGTCCATCTTAATAGTGGATTTGGTTCAAAGTCAGCCATAGAACTTTCTAATTTAAGGATGAATGAGATAATCGTGTAGTTATATTTGCCTATGAAATCTAAAGACAAACAACATGATACAAGCGGAATATCAAAGTCAATCATCACTCTAAGTTCAGAATTTACCTGGTTTGCAATGGAATGGAATTTATCCGGCGGATGCTGCGCGGAGCACGGCGGCAGACTGCGTGAGGTCGGCGAGGGTTTCACGGCGGCGATGAACGGCAAGGCGAAGGTGGAGAGAAATTAGGGTTAGAGAAGGCGGCGATGAACGGCAAGGCGAAGGCGGCAGTGAACGGCAAGGCGAGGGTTTCACGGCGGCAGAGAGGTTTGAGTGAGCTGCGCCGCGGGTAAAAATTAGGGTTAGAAAATGGTGAAAAAAGGTAAAAAATGACTTATAATGTCGGGTCATGGGTCGAATACGGGTCGGGGTAAAAATGTGCGCGGGTTTGAACTTTCTGCTAGGATTGGGCTGAGCAAGAAAGTGGGTGCGGGTTTGGGCTTGGCGCTGGAGTTGGGCTGAGCGAGAAAGTGGACGAGAGTTTGGACTTGCCGCTGGAGTTGGGCTGGGCGCGCCTTATTGGGCCGACTTAACGTTAGGCCGGCCAAACGTAAATATTTGCCAAATAAATACTACTACTACCATTCTTCTTCGAAAAAATAAAATAAAATGCCACTCGAGACTACCTATAACAATTTAACAAATAATAATAGAAATAATTGAAAACAAATAATGGAGTTACATGTTATTCTATAAGTTATAATCCAAAATTACTTAACAACGCATGAGACAAACTTTATGGAGTATTTTATTATGATCATTGCTAATTTGCTACCTGTAAGGATAAAATAGAAAAAAAATACTCCTATAATATTTTTGCGATTAACTATTGTATAACACGCTTCCTGAAAAAAAAAAAAGAGTATAGTATAATACGCATTACGTAGCAAACAATCCAATCTAAGCAGCATTAAAATCTACTAAGTCCACTCTCGTTTTCCGCAATTCCCATCCTCCATGGACATCTGGAACAGAGCTCGCTCCTTCGCCGAGGAGGCGGCCAAGAAGTCGCAGGAGCTCAGGCAGACCATCGCCGCCGCCAATCTCTCCGACGTCGTCTCCGAGGCCTCCAAGCGCTCCAAGGAGCTCGCCGCCGAGGCTCTCAAGCGCGCCGATCAGATCACCGCTCAGATTCCTCCCGCCGCCGCCGCCATTACTAATCTCGTTGACTCCGCCGCCTCCAAGCCCGGCATTGACGATGCCGATCTCGAGAAATATGGTGTTACTGATGAACTCAGGGAGTTTGTCAAGGAAATTACCATGAACACTTTCCAGGATTTCCCGCTTGAAGGTGTTGGACTCTAATGTACTACTACTCATTAGGATTCAAACTGCTATCTATGTCGATTTAATTTCTTTTACTGCTGCTCGATCTACCTGCGTCTTTAGTAAACTATTTTTGATGAATTCTGTCTGGATTTGTGTACTGAGGCAGTGGAACTAGTAGCTAATATCTAGGACATTTGGTTCGCTAATCAATTATGTAGGTTTAGATATACTATTAGTTGTTTTTAGGATCTATGGAGCTAGTTGGGCTTTTCTGAGGAAGGATCGATGCATCCTCTTGTGATGGATGCTTAGAGTTCTATCGTTGTGTATAAGAGGAAACTCAAATTTCTGAAACACTGATCTGATGAGATTTTTTAGTAGGCTAGCTCGCTCATATGAGATGTTTAGTACTCAGTTGTTGGTCAGCGTGGTGTGGTCACTATCACGGTTTCTGTCTGTAGAAGTAAGTCAAGGTGAAAGTGAGTTTATTTATCTTACAATTCACCATCCAGAATTTCGGCATTAAAAACCACCGACTTATGCATGTTCGTCATTGTAAACAATCAGGATATTTTCTTCTCCCTTATAGACCTAGAAATTAGGTGAATGAACAATAAGAATCGAACTGTCTTCCTCAGATCAAGGTATCATAGGCCATCTATGAGACTATGACACATCAGCATCATAATGCTGTCGAGGCCACCACATTAGGACAGTGAAAATTTGGAACCAAAAATATAGAGGGAAGCAAAGAATAGTAAAAGAAAAAGGTGCTTACTCTCTCCATCACTAGAATTAGGCAGAACCACACAAGTTGATGCAATCTTGACACTGCCTTTGCTTGAATTGCCATTTCATTTCTTGTGCAAAGTTGTTATTAAGATCTTTCAAAAAAATAATAAACAAAGTTTTTTATGTAAGTATTGTTGAGATCTTTTTGATACTTCTGTTATCAGGATATAATTACATTTTAATTCCTGAAATAAAACTATATTGAAATATTATACAATGTATTTCATGTTTTGATGCAAAATATAACGTCAACCAGCCTTTCTGGTGCACAGATGACTCACAGGTGTCTGATGTTCCTACGGTTTCGAATATCCGACAGGATCTCACAGAGTGGCAAGAAAAGCATGCGAAGCTTGTTCTATTAACTGTGAAGGTTAGAATGTGAATATGAGTATTGACTTAAATGATGGTGGTATCACGGATGTATGATGTTTTTATACACTAACATATTCTGTATTGTTAGATATATCAAGATTTAGCATGGTGATACTAGATTAATGTAAAATGGGCTCAGGGCTCTAAGAAATCAGAGTAGGCCTTGCTGCCAGCTTCTCATCATATTTCCTATTTATTTATTGATTACCCTAAGAAATCAGAGTAGGCCTCATTATATTTTGTCGATGGCGTAACATTACCATTTATTTATTGATTACCCTAAGGTGGATTCTTGGTTTTACCTGTTCTTGATGCTGTGATGGTGCCACAGTGTCGGTGTCAGCTAACTCTTACTTATGATGCTAAGCACAACATGGATCCTGGGTTCGAAACATACATAGGCTAGTTAGTTTGTACATTTACTATGGAAATAATTTTATATGTCTGCATAATTGCATATTAGGTAGATGATGTTATTCCATCTCACTTATTGTACTAACTTTGAGGTGGTATAATAGGTTTTAAAAGAACCCCCTTAGTTACTTTCTTACTGATGTAGACAACCCTGGACTGAGAAGAGATGGAGCGTATTAGCGGCTTCACATTTCATTGAGGAAGAGTTTTCAATATCTTGAAAGTCCTCAAATAAGTAAATCGGAACTTAGTATTTTTTTACCATTTTCAGGAAGTTTCAAAGTTAAGGTATCAGCTGTGCCCACGAGTCATGAAAGAAAGGAAATTCTGGAGAATCTACTTCATTCTAGTTAACAGCCATGTTGCTCCGTAAGTATTCATCTCTACATAGAGTTTCATTTGGACTTTTAGGTGAATCTATTAGTTGGTTATATTAAGATCATTGTCGTGGTCTCTTGTGTTATCCTATCATACTGTTTGTTAAGTTTTCGTGTAACTTTTGAGAAACTGGTGATCTTCTGATTTCTTTATCACACTGAACCTATTTCATTCAGCATAAAACATATAGTGAACTAGATAACTATAAATTTTAACCTTTTTCCTTTCACGTTTTCAGCATCTTACTTTTCTGATATCATATACTCCCTCTTTCCCATTCTTCTTGTCCCATTTCCTTTGTGCACGTAAATTGATGAGTGTGAGATGGTGAGGCCCACATGGGACCTACATACTTTTTGTGTGTAAATTATTGCCGAAAAAGGAAATGAGACAAGAAGAATGGGACGGCCCAATAAGGAAAACGAGACAAGAAGAATGGGACGGAGGGAGTAATATAGTTTGAGTCTACTTTGTTTCATGTCACAGGAAATGGGGAACTTTGAAATCTTGCAGTATTGCTTATTTTCTAAATAAAGACCATTTGAAGCTTGCTTACTCAACTAATCTAGATGAAAAATCTTTACTTTTTTACCCTTGAAAAATCTCTATTTATTGGTGAATGTTTAACCTACTAAACGAAATATCGATGGATAGTCCTTTTTAACTTGAAATATGATCTGTTCAGAGGTTGAAGTAATGAGGAATTTCTTTAAAACCGAGTCTATTACTAATCATTAAATGGTAAGAGAACTCATATATTACTAACGAAGTGAGATACTTTTTAGGGGTATGATCGTGTATTGCAGTTTCGCAATAGTTTACTGAATCAGTAATTCATGAACAAACAAGTCTGGCACACTGGGAAAGTGAAGTTGAGTTAATTTGCTGAACCAAAAATAATGATGCGAGTAGGGTTCAACTGCCTTGGTGCTCTTTTTTGTTTGTTTGTGGGGGGTGGGGGTGTGGGGGGGGGGGGTGGAATTTGTTATGTCTACATTATAAGCCTCGCCTCCCTGTCTGCATGTTGAAGCACAACTTTGGAACCTGCCATACCTTTACGAATGTACACCCAATGAATGAAACTTGCAAGCAAGTTTTAATACATAATTGAGCTGTGTTACTGAAAGAATAGGAAACACTGTCAGTATAAAATTTCAGGAATGCTGATAAGTTTGAAAGTGCATAACCATATTGTATCCAAACCGTTAACTTTCCAAGTGCAAAACTATACTAATACGTGCCAAAATGCATAACAAATTACCAAATATCTCTCTCAGCCAAACTGCACAAACAAAACAATCTCCCTCTCTACTGAAATGCCAACAAATATGTTATCTCTCTGTGTTATTTCACATATGATTGCCTGCGTGGCTTGTTTAGTAGGTTTTGACCCCAGGATTTCTAACTTACCAGTTTGTGGCAGATATGAACAGCGCTACATGGATGATTTAAAGATTAAAACTGCTGAAAAGGTGAAAGATACTGAAGTGAAGGAAGTTTCATCAGGTGAAACATCTTCGAAAACAGCAGATGAGATTACAAAACCCAAAAGCAATAATACAGAGAAAAAAGCTTCTGACCAAGATTTAGATGCATTTCTTCTTGGAGATCTTGAGGATGGTGATGATGGTCCAGGTACACTAATAAACCACTCTGAAATTGTTTTATTTGCTTTGCTTTCTTTATCTCTTCTTGAGACAGACACTTAAACGCTCACTATCCTTTGCTCTTCATTTTTACTCCTTCCTATTTTGTGACTTCTCTTTCGAATTAGCACATTCTCGTTAAACTTTGATGATCCCAATTTAGTTAAAATGCCTCCTTGTATGCATCACACTAGCCACCCAAGAAATGTTCCCCTTTATTGTGCACATGTAATGCCCCAACTAATACTGAAGATCCTTTTAGTTCCAGGCTCCATTATTGCATGAAAAATTTGAAAACACAAGCTTTTAGTCTATTTGGAATGCTTATGTGGTCCTGTTATTATCAATACGTAGCGACATGAAGTCATATCTCTAAACATCAGTGTAATTAATGGAAACGCGATTCAGTTCATAAATTTGGAAAATATATTTTGCTCTTCTATCCCTAAGTACTAGACAACTTAGCGTGAGATATTCATTATTGTCATCACACGTCATGCTTGTTTTCTAGCAATAAGCAGAGGTCAAACTTCAGGGGTGCATGCTTTAAGGCTTTTGTTTTGTGGGGTTTTATGTAAACCAACCAACATGAACTTGGTTAGGTCTTATCAGTTCCCACTTCCAACAAATCTCTTTTACGAATTGGCCTGAACTCATGCTTCTATGCTATGCTTGATTGTGGCTTGCTATTTACTCACTGTTTGTCAGATGATGGAGACCATGGCTTCGATGATGATTTTTGACAAGGATATAGCTTGGTAAGTGAAGTGTATCATTCTCATCTACTGTGGCTTCTTTCTATATCACATTTTATGTTATACTCGACACCAAATTATTATTTTACCCTCGATGAGTCTTGATAGGGAACTGCTACTGCTTCAAATTCTGTAAATTACACTTGTTCTTCTATAAATTGATTCTCTCCTAGAACAATTTCTATGTAAGATGATGGAACTCTATGATTTTCTTAGAAGCTCGCCGTGTTGGTAGCTTCATTCGGTTGATGATGAATTATGTAATCTCACAGGAAAATGAGAAAGGACAGCCAAAAGCCAATCAGGCATCGACGAGGATTGTAGGTTTGAGGTTCAGAAAAGAGCAGTGTTCATGTTAAGAAAAGATAGGCATCAAGATGCTGCAAATTAGCAATCGTAAATTCTGTCGTCTCTTGTTATATCGACCTTCTGGGGGTTTTCTCTTCAATTTTAGTCAAAAGGGTGCGTGGTTGATGGGATTAAATTGGATAGAGAAGCATTTTGCTTAATTCTGTGTTTCTAAACAATTAAAATTGGCATAGATTCTTTAAATTTTGTGTTCGTGTTGGAATTGTGTCGAATTTTATCAACACGAAATGCCACATTTTTCAACTTACCAAGTGTCAACCCAGCTCTTAATTTATTTAGTGCGAATACCCCTTGGTTATGTATACTCATCTATAAGGATTTATTAAATATGACAAATATTTTCAAATGTATTTTAATACTAGAATAATTTCTCTCCCCAAAACTTAAAAAATAGGTGGAAAAATTAGGTGTGATTTCAAAATTTGGTTTTCTATGGCCAAGAGCTTCTTCGATGTGGAATTCTCAGAAGCACCATCAGCCACAATCCTGTTGTAGTTATAGCAACCACAAAGATGGCGTATCAATAACAGCCAAACCCATCAACTTGCTTATAATTGGAATTGGCTTCGCCTTTCGTTTGGTTGAAAGGTGGCTTCAAAATTATATCATGACCCGCGTAAATAACATCCAGCAAAATCCCTTCAAATTTACTGTAACCCTACAAAATTTCCAGAATGCACTATCATGCCAAATTGCCAATCCAGAAAGGTAAGCACGGAATAAGACCAAGAAAGCACTGGATTGTCCATTTCTGCCAAATTCGTCCATTTTTAGTTTTGGATTGTCCCAAATGGCCAAATGTTTTGGCCTATGTCTAAAATAACAATAATTAAGGTACACTTAGTTCATCACTAATTGCACTTTATGTGTAGATTTTATGTTTGGCTCCAAAAGTCAAAAAACAACTTTAGATTTTGTGGGATTACTTAACACACAAATAACTGAAATTTTGTTACTTCATCACCTTAATAAAGCCTCTTTTTTTTTTGTGTTCAAAAGTTGAGGCCAATTCAAATGAGATTGGGAGAGTAGTACTCCCTCCGTCCCAAGCTATTTGAGGCGTTGATTTTGGGCACATGTTTTTAGGAAAGTAGCGTAAAATGGTGATAAAAATACATATATTTTAAATTATGTGTGATAAAGTTGTCATGAAAGAAAATGACTCAATAGGTTGAGACTGTCCAAAGAAGAATACGCTTCAAAATTTAATCTCGTGATAGATTTTCAAAATATTTTTAAGAATTGCATGTAAATGAACATTTTGTCAAAATTGGAATACTTTTGAAAAAACATGCAAAAAAATAATCGGTGATAGAAATTATAATTACTTCTTCTTCTTCTTCTAATACTAGTACTATTTTATGCGATAAACTAAAAACCCCTTAAATAATTTAAAAATAGGACTTGTTATAAATATTTTTCATTGAAAGTTCAATATTTTTTTAATTATAAATTACAACATTCTAAAAACACTGTAATTTACCCCCTAAAAAATTATTTTGCATTGGATTAAATCGTCAGAATATGAGGATAAACTACCATTTCTTTTATTATACTATAAAGTAGCACTATCAAAGATTGAAATTACCCTTTAGCACTAAATTAATAAATAAATCGTTTCCATTTAATTAAAATAATCAATTACTCAGGTCCACTGAATTAAAAATCAATGAGAAAACATTAGTTCGAAACGTTTTTTCCTTTTTCTTTTGCTGATGAAGAAAAAGAAAAGGATCGAATGAGAGAGATGGCCGTCGGCATCATCTGGGACGTCAATGCGAGAAATGTGGTACCATCTTGGACGGCCCGATCTTTGACATGTCAGCCGAGTGGGGTCCATTTACCTTTTGTCTCGTCGCCTTCGAATTTAATTTCCAGTTATAATCATCACACGTGGGCGGCCCCACACTTGTTCAACGAATCAATATAAACAACATGAATCGAGATTTAAACCCAAACACATATTTAAGGACATGACATGATAGAATTAATAAAAAAATTATTCAAATAAAATGACTGTTTACTTTAATAGATTAATAATGAATTACCTTATTTCAATTTATTTAATAATCTTATCATTCAAATACTCAATTTGATATTTTATCAATTTTTTTATCAATCAAAATAAACGGTCCCCTAACTATAGAATATATTTGGATTTATATCCTATCTGTCTTTAAAACTTTGATCAACAAAATGATGTAATATTTATAACTAAACTAGTGATTATATATACTTCCTTTAGAAAATAAAAAGAAAAACTGTCAATAAAATCACGGACTATAATTTAAAATGCAATTAAAACATGACTTTTGAACCTTTGCTATTAAATACCAAACCTTTCAATTTTTTGCAATTACAACACGCCCAATTTTTTCAATGGGCGAAAAAATCGGTTAGCGTGACATTATAACTTGTTTTGTTAGGACTAACATTATTTATTCTTGGGGTTACTTTTTTTTCCCTCTCTTTTGAGATTCTTTCTATTTTATTTCGATCTGTACTAGTTCTATCAGTGAGATCCTTTGCTTTTTTTTTTTCGTCAATGGAGAATTTGTCCAAGCTGGAGATTCAATTTGACTTAATGATTCGTGAATTATCTCATTGTTTATCATAGAATCTTTTTCTTTTTTAAGTTCACTCGATTTATATACTTAAACTTCTCTTAATCTAAACAATAGAATTGGATTTACTTTTGAAAGTTCTTTTATTTTTTTTAATAAAAAAATACATCGGATAACCCATTTTTTTATTTCTTTTGGAACGTTCCGAGCCTATGTGGACTTAAAATTTCCACATGAAAACGAGGTCGTTTCTTATAAGAGAAATCTGAAAATTTTAATTAAAAAATAGCATGGTACGACGTCGTTTTGCAAATGAGTCAACGTTGTCCCGTGCTTTTTTTAATTAAAATTTTCAATTTTTTTTAATAAGAAACGACGTCGTTTTGACGTGGAAATGTTAAGTCCACAAAGGTTTGGAACGACGCTAGCCCATTTTTCCGGGATGAGATCCTCTATCCCCATTTTTTCATGTGCCACTCTTAATTTCACTATTTTAATAAAAAAAAGTTATAGAATAAAATTTTATTATTACATAATATATCATGATTGATATTTATAATAAAAATTAGAATTTTAAAAACTATATACCATGATTTTGGAATATTTAGGTTAAAAAATACTCCGTACTTATTTTGGGTGATTATTCCAAAATCATGATATATATTTTTTTAAAATTATTTTTTTTATTATAAATATTAATCATGATATATTATGTAATAATAAAATTTTATTCTATAAAAAAAGTTATTAAAAATAGTAAAATTAAGAGTGACACATGAATAAATGGGGATAGAGGATCCCATCCGCATTTTTCCACCCCTCAAATAATTTGGGCATGTTGTAATTGCATAAAATTGAAAGGTTGAATATTTAATTGCAAAAGTTTAAAAGACGTATTATAATTATATTTTAGGGTATAGTTCATGATTTGATTGACAGTTTTCTCAAAAGAGCTCTATGATTGATATATATAACTAATAAGTAAATAAGACAAAGTATACCACTTTTAATTATTTTGCCTAACATAGTAGAACAAGATATTTCGAGCTTATGATTACTACATTTAGATTTAGCCACTATTGGACCAAACTTATTTTAGTATTATTGGTTGTGAATCATATTCATAAACCCCTTGTCTATATATTAAGTTGCAGTTTGTCATTAATCTATTAGTGGTCCTGTTCATTCATTCGACAGAAACGACAGCTCCGTATTTTATGTTTGTATTTATTTTCCTCATAGGCCCACAAAAATTCGAAATACACATTTTTTACTTGTTTACTAACTTATGAGTAACTAATTCTTAGAGAAAATATGGAGTATTATATTATTTATATATTCACCCTAAATATTTGTTTTGGACTTTTGGTGCAACTGAACAGACATTCATTTACATAGGATTCTTCTATTTCTATTGGCACCTCTCCTTTGTACGATGATTGTTCTCGTAAATGGATTGCTATGTATGAGATACAAATAATTTATTTATTCCCTTTCATTCATAATGTTTCATTGTTTTTGGGCACAAAAATTAAGAAAATAAAATTGATAAGTGTATGATGATGTGGCCTACATGAGGTCTATATATTTTTTGTGTGTAATTATTTTGCCAAAAAAGAAAATAAGACAAGAGAATGGGACAAATTAAAATTGTAAGTGAGATATTATGAATTAAACAGATGAAGTATTTAGTAAACCAAATTAGTACATAATCATAAAATGAATTTAATTTAAATCTACCCACAGTCCCACGCTAACGCAAAATCAAATGGTAGCTCCATATTTATACTCAACTTTCTTTAATTTACCTAGTGTTTTCCTACAAATTTAGCAATTTTCTTTAAAAATATACTAATGCTCGTCGAAACCGAAACGATTAGCCCTCAACAGCCAAGCAATCAATTGTGACCAAAATAAAGAATTCGAATAATAATAATAATAATAATAATAATAATAATAATAATAATAATAATAATAATAATAATAAAGCAAGAATTAAGCTAGGCACAACAAGTCAAGTATTTAATTCGTATTTTCAGTTACATACGTTAAGATGAATTTCTGCAAATCAATACTGAAGAAAACAAATCGAAGTAAAAAAACATGTATTTGATAAAATCAGAAGCTCAATTCACAAATTCACAACAGTCGGATAAAAATTAATTCACCAATTCACATTCTGCTTATTAGAAGTTAGGTTGAATCCTGTGAAATGGTAGTAGTATTTTATGAATCCATAGATATATTTACAGCTTGAAATGTAGGAAAGAAGGGAGGTAATAAATGGAATGGAAATTGGGCCTTTGCCATCATCGCTCACATCAATTTCTCCGTACAAATTCGTAATTAGCGTATTTCTCGGGATAATTTGGTTGGGCAATGCGAGAATTGCGAGTGAATCGATGATCTTATTCCTCAATCCTCCCCTTCAATGAAATTCCCCACCGACACATAACACGCTCTCTCCCCTCCTCTTTTCTTTCTAGATTCTTACCGCCGCCGTCGAATCACGACGGATCTCACACACTTGATTTACTTTTCTTCATCTCGGATCGCTAAAGATCCAATCTTTTTTTTCTTTTCTTTCAATAATAATAATAATAATGCCATTGAATCGCAATGTGCTCGTCGCGTAACGATTTTTCTTGAATTTTGTATATTGCGGAAGAATATCAGCTTCAATCTGAAAAATCTGGTCGATTAGATTCGCTATTTTACGTCCAATTCCATGATTTCCGCCTTATATCGGGAAAGAATTTGATCTCCGGTTGTAGATTGCAGGGTTTTTATGGGGTGGCTGGGATTTGCAGAATATAGGGCTGTGAAGAGAGTGATAGGAAGAGGAGAAGGCGGGGAATGATGGGGCACAAAATGGCGCCTTTTGGAGGGGAGAGGCTGGATAAGCTGAGGAACACTGGGTTGGTTTCACGGTCTCGAATGAAGCTATGGATGATTAGAGCCACCACCACTGTTTTGTTGTGGACTTGTGCAGTGCAGTTAACGGCATTGAGCGAAACTTGGGGGCCTCGCGTCTTAAAAGGCTGGCCTTCTTGCTTCCTGCACGAACCCGACCCTGCTGCCCTCGCATTGGATCTTCAGTCTTCGCCCCGCCTCCCTCTTCCACCCAAGAGTGAGCCTTTACTACTCCGTTCCGCTTCAAATTCAGTTGTTTTGTGTTAGGTTAGACTAGAGGACATGATGATTGACAATCCTGTTTGCAGTTTGGTGAAAGATGTTTATGTTAGTATGATGTTTGTTTGGTTATTGTTGGAATGGAGGATTTGTAGTTATTTATGAGTTTGTGTTCTTGGTGGTTATATGCTTGTTTGATAGTCTTTAAGCTTGGTTAGGGATTATCTGCCATATTGAAATTTGCAGTTGTAGAATTAGTTTCTGACATTATGCCTAATCTACAAATGATCATACTGAAGTCGTAGTCGCGTGTTCTTTATTTAGGGGCTATAAAAACAATGGTTACTAAATGGTTTCGTGCAATGGAGGGCTTATACCCGGTGTTTTAGATAGCAAAAATCATTATAAAGTTATACTCGATGTTTGTGCTTATGTTCTAGTATGATTACTTTATTTGGTGATTATGCACTTGTTTGTTGGTGATCTTCACTCTTGATTAGGCATTTATGTGCTGTATTGACAGTTGCAGTTGTAGAATTGGTTACCTAATCTATGGATGATGGTGCTCAGCTCTGAATCGTGTGTTTCTAATTCAGGGGTGTATAAAAACAACGGTTACCTAATGGTTTCG
The DNA here is from genome assembly GCA_036873715.1 of Salvia sclarea. NCBI lineage: Eukaryota > Viridiplantae > Streptophyta > Magnoliopsida > Lamiales > Lamiaceae > Salvia > Salvia sclarea. Next base: position 2,806,631 of record JAYJMF010000020.1, read on the forward strand.
TGCAATGGAGGGCTTAATCAAATGAGGGCAGCAGTGAGTTACTTTCCTATTGGTGAAACTTACATTACACAAACATGTTTGCTGCAGAAATCAGTTTATTGACCTAGCCTCTTTTGTCTGGATGCAGATATGCGACATGGTTGCAATTGCAAGATCTTTGAATGTTACGTTGGTAGTTCCTGAACTTGATAAGACTTCGTTTTGGAATGATCCTAGGTCTATTCTCATTACCGACACTGACAAATCTTGAAATTTAAGGCATATTTCTCCTACCTAAAGCATCATAGTTTATGTTCGCAGTGAGTTTCAAGACATATTTGATGTCGATCATTTCATCACTTCGCTGAGAGATGAAGTTCGGATACTGAAGGAGCTGCCTCCACGTGTCAAGAGCAGAGTAGAGCTCGGAATAATTCATACGATGCCCCCTGTTAGTTGGTCCGATATCTCGTACTATCACAATCAGGTCAGCAGATTTGTTTGTTTGTTGCTTTTTTGATAAATTACACACTTTGCAAGTTTGAGTGATATCCGTTTTATGATGCAGGTTCTTCCTCTCATTCAGAAATATAAAGTTGTCCATTTAAATAGGACAGATGCTCGTCTAGCAAACAACGGTCAGCCCTTGGATATTCAAAGGCTGCGCTGTCGAGTAAACTTTAGTGCTTTAAAATTCACACCTCAGATAGAAGAACTTGGCAGGAAAGTCATCAAAATACTGAGGCGAAACGGCCCTTTCTTAGTGCTTCATCTCAGATATGAGATGGATATGCTAGCATTCTCCGGCTGTACCCAAGGGTGCAACTCTGAGGAGGTGGAAGAGCTAACAAGCATGAGGTGAGCTCGTCTCTCTTTAATCTAGCAGTCTGCAGACAGTGTCTTAACTACTAAACTTGTTCTTGTATTTCCGTTATTCATAGATACGCCTACCCTTGGTGGAAAGAGAAAGTCATCGACTCCGATTTCAAGAGAAGAGAGGGGTTGTGCCCGTTGACACCCGAGGAAACGGCTCTCGTATTGAGGGCATTGGACATTGATCCTACCATCCAGATTTACATTGCTGCTGGGGAAATCTATGGCGGTAAAAGAAGATTGTCAACACTTGTATCATCGTATCCGAATCTTGTGAGTTATTTATGGAAAGATAGATATAGTTTTAGTCTTTTAGGGGTTATCGTGTATTTCTTATTTGATTGGATTTGTGTGGCTATGTCTTGGCAGGTTAGGAAAGAGACGCTGTTGGAGCCTTCGGATCTTATGTTCTTCCAAAACCACTCATCTCAAATGGCTGCGTTGGATTATCTTGTCTCGTTGGAGAGCGACATCTTCGTTCCTACTTACGATGGCAACATGGCTAAAGTCGTCGAAGGGCATCGCAGGTAATAACTACGAACAACAATCTATGATGGTCCCAAATTCAAAGAGACACACTCTGCTGCATGCGTCATAAATAAGGCCGTCTGACACAAGTTTTTGTGCAAATTTGATACACGTTAAATTTGTGTGCAGATATCTGGGATACAAGAAAACGATCTTAGTGGAGAGGAGGCAACTAGTCGACCTAATAGACCGTTACAGCTCTGGATCAATAGGTTGGGACGAGTTCTCTAGAGTGGTGAAGGTTGTTCACGTTGATCGGATGGGGAAGCCGAGCAAGAGATCGGTGATCCCGGAGCGGCCGAAGGAGGAGGATTACTTCTATGCCAACCCTTGGGAGTGTTTGGACACATCGTCGGATCATGAGGAAGAAGCAGTAATTAATAGTGTTTGAGGAGTTGGTGCTGTTGTTGCAAGTATTTTGATGAAAATTAAATCCATGCATGAAGTGGTGAGATAGAAGTAGAGAGTAGCCATATACATTGCCTTTGTAGATGGAAGATATGCGCCATTGTCATCATCAAAGCTTCAAGAGGTGTGGATCGCATTTGTTTTTATACACATCAATAAATACCATTCTTGTACAGAATTCAATTCACTCTGCCACCTTGTAACAATATACATTGCTTTTTTTGCTTACTTAACTTTTCTCTCGCCTTTTCTTTTCCCTCTTATGTTTGGAATTTGGGATATTTTTGTCATTGTAGTGGAGATTACACAATGCATGTATGTATATATATTGGAAATTCACTGCAATTAAACAAGCATTTAAGAGCTAACTCTATTTGAAGAAGTGTGAGATGGTTAGTTTTCGTGCGTAAAACTGGAGCTCATCATTTTGATTCATTTTATTATCAACATATCCTCCTATCAACAATAATTGTTAGAAATTTTAATCGAACTAAGGATTATATATATAACAGTAAATGCGAATAGAAGTGAAGAGTAATATATTGAAGTCACCTTTTCTTGGAAATAGGGAGGACTTCGAACATTGATCTCACCGTACATATATAGGTTAAGGTGGCGTTTCTACTTAATAGTAGTAGTAATTTACAATTTGATTAATCTCGATATTCAATTAGGATCTGAGACTGAAATTGAATTAGAAAAAAGTATACTATTTGGACTCAACCTGGAGATTTTTTAACTTCCCTTCTTTAAAAAGATGAGTTTAATTAAGTCCTTTCGGGGACACCCAAGCATAACGACCTTCACATTATATATTATGTTCGAGAGAAAATTCGCAAATTGCATATATATAGAAATACAAAATAATTTGTTTGGAAAAAAGAAATGAACAATACTTCCACATAAATTTTAAATAGTATGCAACAAAAAAAAAAGAAGAAATGATTGTGAACAGAAACTATTTGATTCCTGATATAATCTCATACATACAAATACAATACAATATATAATGTACTATAATCTATATATGCTTTACTATTGAGAGTTAATTAGTAAGAGCAAGAGCAAGAGCAAAGAGCAGGGAGAAAATTGCTCTCTCTCTCTCTCTCTCTGGATCATCAATTATTCTTGGGAGGATGAGGCTTTGGTGGATGATAATCTGAGCTGAAAGCCATTATTGAATTCTCTTCTTCCCCCTTTCTGTTTCCAACAGAATGTGAAGCTACTTTCTTACTTTCACCGCTCAATTTTCTTCCAATTCTTTCAATTTCCTGCACATTATAATTTTTCTTATTAATTTCAACTTTATGTGATTTTTGAAGTCAATTAAGTGATGAAGCAATGTTAATTACATACTAATTAAATTAACTAATTACTTAAAAGTTACCTTTGGATCACTGTCTGCCATCTCTTTCTTTATCGTTAATACATTACTTACATTCTTCACTGTAGCAAAAATCAGTATAATATTTATCAGAATAATCAATTAAGATTGAAAAAGAAAAAGAAAAATGAATTTACCTCGACGAGCAGCTGCAAAAGAATTCTCCTGCAGAGCAATAACTATGAAAATGAAGATCACAATCTGCAGGTTAAACTTCATTGTTAAATTTCTCCACAAATTTTCTCTGTTGATGATGAAATGAACAACACATGCAAAATAAGAGGAGGGTGTTGGGCTATATATATAATATATGGAGAGTTGAAAGTCGTCGCCACTCTCAAAGCTAATCAGGGTCAAATGGCCTTGGTTATTTCAACTTCAAGAAGATGATTTATTTAATCAATTTTTTAATATATTAATTTAAATATGGGGCAATTTAATACATTGGGGAACTCGAATTTGATGTTCAAAGTTACGAGTTAAGGAAAAGTGGGAGTGAATTTGGTTCGAAATTAGTGTTATAGGAAAAAGAGTGTGTGTTTTGCGCCTGTCTGCCGCCATGCATGCAACGAGGAAAAGTTACTATTTTTAAATGTGTTTTTTGAGTTCGGTTACAGCTGCTCTCCCAAATCCAAATGCGTTTACCAGAATCTGATACACTTATATTCTTCTGTTCAAATCAATCCCACTTTTATGTATATATGTTTCACGACTATACGTTATTTTGGTTTTGAATGTTTCCTTCTATATTTATATATGTGTTTGTGTGTGTGCAAAACAAGCAAGCATGCCATATAATATATTCATTATATTATATCCATCACTTCTATGCTACGACTACGAGTACGTACGGAGCAGTTGGTATTTTTCATGAATAATTACTTGTAGTCAATATTTTAATTTTGGGCTAATTCTGATTTTAATTTACACAAGATTTTAAAATTCTATTACAAAAAAACAATTTTTATACTATATGTAACTATGAAATGATTTAGAATTAATAGTATTTGCAATTATGAAATGATTTTCAAATTTGAGAAAAGTTGAATCTAATTAACATTAGGAATGATATAAATGGAGTGGTCTAATAAAATTAGAAAATAATGGTAGGAAGGAAAGCGGACAATACAACCATTGTAGAATTGGCGGAATCAAGAAAATAGAGCTTATATGAGAAAGATGAAGATGAGAGGTCTCCATTTCCATTCCAATATTCATTCCATTTCAATTAGTTAAAAATGTGGATCAATTCTTATAAATTGCAAAGACTACAGATTCACATGCATGTTTTCTACTTATCCTTCCTCATCTATTTTTGGTGCGAGTTCAAAATAAACTTTTACTCAAAAATGAACTCCTTTAGATGCCTATATATATATATATATATATATACTCATTGTCTTTATAAAGAAGACCCTAAGTCTGCACCAAAAGTTTGTTAGGTTCAATTAAATTTTAAAAATAAATTAAATCGAATTGATTACCTGTGACTCTAGCTACGTTAGCTCTCCTATTTACAGCTCTAAGGTTCTTCCTAGAAATAGTATGTACTTATTAGGAGTATTACAAATTGAATCAAAATGTATAAAATAAGAGGACAAAGAAATTATATATAGAAATAGAACAAACTCACGAAATTATAGAACAATCGAATCGATAAGTCTCTCTCAGCAAGACAAGATTATGCCAAAAGAGTTTTCATAATTTTTTAAAGTTTGTTTATACAAAATGTAGCATATCCTACTCACTAAAAAAATTCAAAATTAGCAGTGAAAATTCCTTTGCTAAAGCAAGCATAAACAAGCCCATTCTCTTGCTAGGAGGAATAGCAAGAAAATTTTCCTTACTAAACAAGTTCATTCTCTTGTTGCTTTCTTTGTAGCTAGCTCGTTCCCTTGCCATCAACTTACAATTTCTATAGGAAAACTCTTATCTTTCAACATTTACCAACACAGCCTTTTGGATTCGGGTTTTAAATAGTAAATATATATAAGCTTTGAGCCTTTTGGATTCGGGCTTACCATGGATATGAATAGAGTCATTCAAATCACCACTATCATTTTCTCGAAATGTAGATCGATCACGTACCATTTAATTCCACAAAATTAGATGTCTCTTCACTTGAAAGGCGATCAAAAAGAGCTTATTGTCACGGCTCGCATTCTAGTGACTGGAATGGCGGGCGTGGACTCACGACGCATGCTTGGTTGTACTCTGATGATGG
>JAYJMF010000020.1:2847233-2859243 GCA_036873715.1 Salvia sclarea
GATGAAATTCTTGGTATAATTCAAGGAATATATCGAAAAGTATAGACTAAGTGAATAATTAAAATTTTTCTAGCTCAAGACATGGAATGACATAATTCCATGTAAAAATAGTATAATGGTTATCAAGAAATAAAAGGTGGTGCATGAATAGTAAATTGATAACGGTGGTGAGGTGAAATAATTTGTGATATTACATATCACTTAGTGGGAAAGAATTTCAAAATAAATGGTGGCTTGTGATGAAATAAATGGTTTATGGAGTCCAAATATGATTAATCAAATATAGATGGAAATATGATATTGATGGAATTGAAATAGGTGTTGGAATCAAGGTTCTTGGTATTCTTATGAAATAATCGAAAAATAGGGTTAAATAATTAAATTGGGGTACTCTTGCTCAAGACATGAAATAACAATATTTCATGTATAGTGGTACAATGGTTATTGGCAATTTAAAAAGGTGGTGACAATTAAATAGTGAATTGGCAAGGTGGGATGGTTCAAAAAGGTGTTGCCATGCAATTATAGCAATAGATGAAAAATGAGTGTATTACTAGATTAATTCTAGCAATAGGCGAAAATTATGGAAATATGGCTACTATGTTGGTAAAATAAGAATACAAAGGTGATGGTGTGACAATATGAAATGCACATGATATTTATGTCCAAATGTGATCACCTAAAATAACCTTCTAGGTTCTCATAATATCATACCAAAGTCACACATAGTACCAAACAATTAATTGTTCCAATCACCATAATTGGAAACAATAATCATGCATATCAAAAATTCATAATTATCCAATTTCCCCGAATTGGAATAATTATAATCAGTTAAACACACAAAGCAAACATGGCATTTAAGCATGAAAATATAATTTAAAATATTTCGAAAAAATATTTTTATAAAATAAATCCCAAAGGAGAGCAGCCTGCTTTTTGCGGGCCGCTACAATGTAGGTAGCTTAATTCCATATTTATGGAAAATAGGAGAGAATGAGATGTGATGGATTGTAAGAAGACGTTTTGTGGTGTTGGTATGAATTTCGAAAATCTCACCATGGCTACATGGTGATAGCCGTGAGTTATCATGCATGGGAGGGGGATGATGTTTTGATTTTCTAGCTCATGGTTCATGATTTGGAGTAATTAAAATTAGATCATAAAATTCTAGATTTAAAATAGGTAATGAATTGGAGATAAAATTCTTGGTATAAATGAAGTTTTCGAAAACTATGGCTAGGATAATTGATGTTTTTTTTTTAATTTCTAATACAAGACATGAAATGACAAAATTTCATGTAGAATGGAGAAATAAACATCATGAATTAAAAAGGTGATGGATGAATAGTGGATTGCTAAAGGTGATAATGTGAAATGAAATTGTGATATTTAAATATCACTAAGTGAGGAGATGAATTTTAAATGGAAGCTTGGAACAAATTTTCGAGTATAATTGGAGCTAATGGAAATTAATAAAGGTGTGATAATAATTTAGATGGAGTTTTGGAACTTAGTGTTGGGTAAATTGGGTATCAATAGAAATAGTGGAATTTTAGTAAAGATGGTATAGACATGATGCGTAATTCAAATGGAAGTTGGAGTCATGGCTTCGAATATTGTTGCCAAAGGAAATTAAGAGGAAATCGAGTGAGATGGTTCAAAAATATGTTGCTATAGCAACATAGTAGTAGGCGTGTGATATAGGAAAAATAGAATTCCAAACTGATGGTGTGATAATGTGATGGTAATGCAATGATAAATATATTTAAACTTGGTTACCTAATAATAGGAATTTTATAAGTTCATATAATATTCCATAATCACATATAGCATTTTATAACTAATTATTTCAATTACCGTAATTGGAAATAATAAACCTTGCAAATATTCATAATTATCCAACTTCCCCTAATTGGAATAATTATAATCAAATAAGCACATAAGAACAATTATGACATTTAAACACGAAATAAAATTTTTAAATATTTTTCAAAAAATATTTTTATAAAATATTTCTTAAAGGAGAGCAGCCTGCTTTTTGCGGGCTGCTACAAAATATCTTATATTTAAGATTAATTTTCAGAGAGTTGACCCTATAATAAAATCAATTTAAATACGTATGTATCGTTTATAAGTAAAAATATATTTAAAAAAAATTATCAATCGAGCATCGCTCGGGTAATTTTCTAGTTTTATTATAAAAATAATCGTCCTCAGTGTGAAAAATTATAATATAGCAATATACATATTTAAAAATATTACGTAAAAGTTGGAAATTGCGTAAAGATATTGCGAACCCACAATTGAAACCCCTAAATTAGGAACCATGCCCTAAATCGCAAACCCATATCTATATAATTCTCTAATGCCTCCTAGTATCTAATGCCTCCTAATTGAAGGGTATCGTTGAAAGCTTTTTAACGGTAGTTTCGATTGTTAATCGAACTCCAATAATCAAGTTATTACCCGACAAACTTTAGATTTATATCAAATTCCAAAATTTTGTAAACTTCATGTAATTTTATAATAAAAATAATAGGTTTGGTTAAAAACCAAAATTTTGGTAAAGTTCGTGTATATATAGGTAATTAAACCTTCGATTTATAGTAAAAACATTTTACATTTTTATCTCAAACTTTTCATCTAATTTATTTACCCATCATTTTCAAAGAATGAAACACTTTTTCCACTCAATAATACTCCCTCCGTCACACTCTAAATAACACAACATTTTTTGCACATGAATTAAGAAACACCTTGTAAAATAGTGTAAAGTGTATGACTCCCACGTGTTTATCCAATGGTTGAGCTCTAAACCCATTTATTTTGAGAATTTGTTATTTGGAGTGACACAACCCAATAAGGAAGTTGTGACATTTGGAGTGAGACGGAGGGAGTATAATTATTTCAACTTTATTAACACTCGTGTCACTCTTTTATAAACCTATATTTCAGTGCCGGAGGAAATATTAACTTCTTATTTGAAATTAGTTTATTTTTGGAGCCCAAAGTTAGCTCCAATACATTATCTTTGTATATATTCCATCTAAAAAGAAGTACATGTGAGTAGAGGAGTAAAAAAAATCCCCAATTCGTCCGGCCCAACGGCCAACTTATGGATAGGATTAGCTCTTATAATACTTGTCCATGGAAAATCAAGTTCTTTTAGCGAGGCCTGACGAGTTGCACGGATTTGGGCTTAAAAACCCGTTTATATTATAATTTGAATAATATTATTTATTATTTATCTTATTAATTTAAAATTAAATTGATTTTATTCCCTATCTAAATAATTTATTGATACTTATATTTTTATATGATACAAATATTGCTGTAATTTTAGGTGATTAAAATAAATAAATAAATAAAATACTTTTTTATTTAGGCCGTGTTTGGGCAACCCTTTTTGGTGAGCGGGCGGCACTATAATTTCAGCAACCGGAAGAGTTCCCGGGCCAGCCCGAAAATTGGAAAAAGCCCGATGGGTCTTTGACACCTCTGAGTATGTGACTCACAATTCTTGTCATCAATTAACCGCCACCACATAAAGTTCAGTAGCTGATTAGGGGCATTTTCGACAATTCAGATCATTGGCGCCTTAATAAGTTTTGCAAGTCTACTCCACCGAAGAAAACCCTACACTACCGTCCGTCGCCGCCGCTGCCCCACCGCCGGAAATGGCGGCCTCCGCTCCGATCTCCACGTCCTTCCAAGCCTCCCAGTCCCCTCCTCTCTCGTATTCGCCGAGGCTTCTCACCAGATTCACTCTCCCTTTCCCTCACAATCCCCAAAAGCCAGCCGCCATTTCCCACCGCCGAGCCCTCCAAATCTCGAATGTGTTAACTTCTCCGGAAAAACAAGTCCTGCAGGAGGAGGAGCCGTTCGTCTCTCGATTCGCTCCAGATGAACCCCGAAAGGGCTGCGACGTTTTGGTGGAGGCGCTGGAGCGAGAAGGGGTCACCGACGTCTTTGCCTACCCCGGCGGCGCGTCCATGGAGATCCACCAAGCGCTCACCCGCTCCCCCACAATCAGGAACGTGCTCCCCCGCCACGAACAGGGCGGCGTCTTCGCCGCTGAGGGCTACGCCCGCGCTTCCGGCCGCCCCGGCGTCTGCATCGCCACCTCCGGCCCCGGAGCCACCAATCTGGTGTCCGGCCTCGCAGATGCTCTGCTCGACAGCGTTCCGATGGTGGCGATCACGGGGCAAGTGCCGCGGCGCATGATCGGCACCGATGCTTTCCAGGAAACCCCCATTGTCGAGGTAACTAGGTCTATCACTAAGCACAACTACCTTGTTTTAGATGTTGAAGATATTCCTAGAATTGTCAAAGAGGCATTTTTCATTGCGCGCTCTGGTAGGCCTGGTCCGGTTTTAATTGATGTTCCCAAGGATATTCAGCAGCAAATGGTGGTTCCCAATTGGGATCAGCCCGTGAGGTTGGATGGTTACTTATCTAGATTGCCTAAACCCCCCAGCGAAGTATTGCTCCAACAGATAGTCAGATTGATATTTGAGTCTAAAAGGCCTGTGCTTTATGTTGGTGGTGGCTGTTTGAATTCCAGCGAGGAGCTGAGGAGATTTGTCAAGCTCACCGGAATTCCTGTTGCTAGCACCCTCATGGGCCTCGGCTCTTATCCTTGCTCCGATGAGGAATGTTCACTGCAGATGCTCGGAATGCATGGTACAGTCTATGCAAATTATTCCGTTGACAAGAGTGATTTGTTGCTTGCTTTTGGGGTCAGGTTTGATGATCGTGTGACCGGGAAGTTGGAAGCTTTTGCAAGTAGGGCAAAGATTGTCCACATTGACATCGATTCTGCTGAGATTGGGAAGAATAAGCTGCCGCATGTGTCTATTTGCGCTGACATTAAGTTGGCTTTGCAAGGGTTGAATTTGATATTAGAAGAGAAAGTGGAAGGGGGTGACGTTAATCCTCCTGACTTTTCAGCGTGGAGGGAAGAGCTAAAAGAGCAGAAGTCGAAATTTCCTTTGAGCTATAAGACATTTGGTGATGTCATTCCTCCTCAGTATGCAATCCAGGTTCTTGATGAACTCACTGGAGGGAATGCAATTATTAGCACTGGTGTTGGGCAGCATCAGATGTGGGCTGCCCAGTTCTATAAGTACAACAAGCCACGACAGTGGCTGACGTCAGGTGGTTTAGGCGCGATGGGTTTTGGTCTCCCTGCTGCAATGGGAGCTGCTGTTGCAAGACCGGATGCAGTGGTAGTAGACATAGATGGTGATGGTAGCTTTATAATGAACGTGCAAGAGCTGGCTACTATCCGGGTGGAGAACCTTCCCATTAAGATTATGTTGTTGAATAACCAGCATCTTGGCATGGTGGTCCAGTGGGAAGATCGCTTCTACAAGTCCAACCGAGCGCATACATATCTAGGAAACCCTTCCAAAGAGTCTGAGATCTTCCCTGATATGTTGAAGTTTGCTGAGGCTTGTGATATACCTGCTGCTCGTGTGACGAAGAGGGAAGATGTCAGGGCAGCAATACAGAAAATGTTGGAGACTCCGGGGCCGTATCTCTTGGATGTCATGGTACCACATCAAGAGCATGTCTTGCCCATGATCCCAAGTGGGGGAGCCTTCAAAGATGTTATAACTGAGGGCGATGGAAGAGCTAAGTATTTATGAATCTGGATTTGTGCAGCGAAAATTAGACATCAGTGACGGATCCAGTTTAGTAGTTGGCCTGTAACTCTGTAAGTTAGTTGTTTGTACTTGAGTTCTTAGATTGAGAAGTTCAACTGTGTTAGGTTTGCTTTTTGTAGTGGATATTATTGGTTTGATGTCACCTTCTTCCGTTGAATAATACAATAATGGAGCAGGCAGTGTTTACGTTTGGTGATAGAATGGATTTGCAATGCATAAGATTGAGTATATGAAGGATTCTCGATCCAATAAGCTCAAATTTGTTCAGTCCATCCAACAACCTTTTGTTGATTCATATAGTAACTAGTAATATTGTCTTCAAGTCTTTTTTCTTTTGTTTCCTACATTATATTATTATTGGAGGCCATCACAAGCTAACACCTTTTGGAGAAACTTCCGCACGCTGTTGGTGTCGCTTTATAATTATAATTGTTAGCCACAATCTAATAACTTGCAGAACCACATCAAATGATTGAATGTATTGCATCTGTAAAATTATAAAGTCTCCAATTCTAACAATTCTTCATGAAGAGATGTATATTTCCTGTTTTGAGTGGCCAGGATAAGATGAAAGAAGAAAGCAGGCTAATAGTACAGAGAAGGGTGCTAACAATAATACACAAGAGACCTTCAAAGCTGAAGTCCGCTCTGTATGCAAATATGCTATGGCTGGGACGTGTCGATGCTTACCATGCAGCTAAAGTAACACAGAATTTCATGTTTAGTTGCTTTATATCTAAAGTTATCGTATATGAGTATGGGAATTAAAGTCTCGAGAAGATGATACAAGAATGTTCCCTGTATTCTGCTGGTTGTTTTACAGTCCAGCTCATTAACAGCTGAGACATCTTATTGCTGACATGAACACGTTTGCTAACCTTGTGCATAAATAAAAATGTTGCTTTGAACAAGCGAAGAGGATTTTTCAATCGTGTAAATTTCTACTTGATGCTTTTTGACTTGGTAGCTAAACTTGAATGTAATTACATGTTTATACAGAATAACTTCACTCATTTGTTGCTGCTGAGGAGGCTGACATGTCGAAGGATTTTCTTCTTACCAAGAGGCAGGTAACCTTTGAAGAATGAGCATGTGTATTATCAGGGCTGCACAGCACAAAATCTGGCCTATAGAGTGCAAGATTCAGCTGATCTTCTCCCACAACCAATGCTGTAGTGTCAAGTAGGACATGCCATGAGTTGCGATGGGCTTCTGAAATCCAATGCATGGAGTATCGCGTCCCATTCACTTCCACAGGGTAGGAGAAAAGCCCTTTAGGTGTGTGCTTGCATTTCCTTCTGAAATAGTGACTTAATTGCGAACCCTTAATCCTCAAATCCAACCAAGATTCTGGTGCGGCAATCACTCTTGATTCCTTGTAGGTTGCAAATTCTTTCACAAAATCAGCCTCTTCCCCGATAATTGTCAGGTAATAGTTCCCCTTGAAAAAGGGGTAGCTTTCTCCAACCAACATCATTGCATCCTTATAGTTCTGAGTGAAGAGGACAAGATATTCCTCATCAGGTAATCCACAGTGTTTCAAAACCTTGTTTCGTGCTTGAATTTCAGGAATCGAGACAAAGCTCCCAACGAAAGAGGATTTTTTGGTGAGGATGCTGAGCAATCTTGATGGCTCTAGATGTGTATTCTCAAGATCAGGGAGGCTGCTCCCAAAGGTATCTCGGGAAAATCCTCTTGGTGATTTCCGCTTGTCATCTGGTTGGGGTTCTTCAAGTTTTTCTGTGACACAGAGATCGTATAGATCAGTTTTCTCTCCTCCTTCCACGAGGGCGTTGGAGTACTCTGGATACTTGGCCACGACGTACTGCTCCACGTATTGCATTTCGGTCGGAGTTATCGGTCCTGACCACCTAAGGTCCAGACCGTGGAGCGTGGATATGGCTTCAGCAACTATATGAGCTGGTATTACTCTATGAGCTTTCTGTAACATTTTCCCAAATGCAAGTGAAATCAGATGTGTTGCTGGGATGCTTTGATTGATAAACAAGAATAAAGAGATAAATATTTTTGCTCTTACCTTAAACACCATACTGCTTGGCCTGCCACTTTCAGTTGGTGATTTTGCTGCACTGAATAGGGATTTTCTCATGTCTTCCTCTTTGGTTACCTGAATTTCAAGAAAATAAGGATTGTCAGAAATATCAAACACGGTATGTTTGTATTTGGAGTTAAAGAATAATCATGTTCATACCTTGATTGCTGGAGATATAACTGCGTGTTTCTCATTAGTCCTCTCCATGGTTGTGACTGATCTTTCCCTGCCCATAAACTAATGGATCTTCTTAGGTCAAAAGGCGAAGAGAGGTCCGTACTAGAGTTGGGAGATGAAACCAAAGCGATTACAGAACGGCTGCTCGATCCATCAACAACAACAAAGAGGATGTTGTTGCAGAGGAAGTCAAATGAGTAGCTGTGGTGGTGATGGGGATCAGAGTTTTTAAAATAAGAGCAGAGGCAATCTAACGATGTTGTATTGTGTAAAGAAGCATTGGAATTGCATCATTTTGTTGCCAAATAAACATGATTCCGTCACTCATTTTTGGATCTGCGAGGATCAATGATTATATAAAATAACGACGACCCCGAGTGCGGGTTGCTCGAATCTTCCTAATAGGCTTGTAGTAAAATATTTGGGAGCTGAAAGGGACATGCTATGTTTAGTTTAAAAATGTGAGCAGAAAGGGAGTTGAGATTGATGAGCTTGTTTATTATAGAATTTAAGTTTTGAATGTGTGGATTTGGTGTGTGGTTAGTTAGCACCAAACAAGTAGGAATATTCCCACTCCCAAGTGTGAAAACTATTATACACATATACCTGTTTTGTGTTTTCTGATTGAATAATTAACCAAAGTAGACCTTACATCATCAGGACCAAGTCAAGATCAGCAGAGCAATGAAACTCTCTCTCTCTCTCTCTCACTCTGAATTGTTCAGTTTTATGATTACTGTGGTGAGACACAACTACTTTGAAAATCTTACAAGACCAATAACCATTTTTGGGAATGACAACAAACTTTAATGTGAACATGAGTGTGACTGACTTGAGAATAATTAACAAGGATTTGAGAGAGCCAAGTGAGAAGAGTGGCTATGTTCAAAAATAGCTGTTTCATGTTTGAGTAGAGAAACAAAGAGTGTTAATTGGCAAAGAAAAACAGACAAAAATAAAAAATAAGCTAGTCGTGCATATCTAACCGGAAACTACCCTTCAATTTTTTAACATATAAATGCTTCCTTAGATTATGATCTTCAGGTTAGTCCACTTTTCAAGGAATAACACCATAGAATGAGAAATAAAATATATATAATTATATATATATATATTGTAATTAGAAAAATAGTTTGAAACTCGGCGCACCAAATTAGATATGTAGGTTTTTGTTTTGGAAAAGAAACAGCATATTCTACAACAGGTACAAGTTACAACCCACCGGCCACCAACCACTCCATCGCAAATCCTCCCTTTTTGGACTATATCTTAATTAATTTTACTACTTAATTAATCATCACCGTTTCACTACGTAAGCATTTGACCACATTATTGCACTATTTAATAGTAACATTTCATTATTCTATGATAGTATGATACCACTAAGCCTTCTTAAAATATGACTTTTTCAAAATGTATTTTATGAATATCGACAATTGATGCGGAAAATGACTTTCTAACTCTCTAGGCGTCTATCTCAAATAAATAAATACTACTATGAAGGAAAATAAATAAACCATCAACCAAATTGTGATCTATTTTTATTTCCTTTTCTTCACTTAATTCTTTGCTATACTTGAAAATTGAAACACTCCCCAATCACCAGTACAAATCACACCAAATATAGATGAACTATTCGATTAAGTGAAATGATATGCTACACACCTTATGGAGCATCAATCACATTTAAGTCACATTATCATTATTATTTTTGTTTTTTCTAAATATATTTTTAGTCTCTAATATCTAAGAAAATCATATTGACATCATTACTTTTATAAATTACATAAAAATCAAAGTTCAATTTGCTATTTTTTTCATTTACGTGAATAAAAATTCGATTGTAGAAAATAATGATAGATCGAGCTTTAATTTCTATATAATTAGTAAAATTAATGATGTCAATAATGTTTAATTAGGTATTAGAGATTAAAAAAAATATTAATGTTAAATTAGAGATTAGAAACTATAAAAAATATACATATTAGGCTTAAATATAATTGATGCTCATATTGTATTCACATAAGGAGTGTAACATATAGTTCATTATTCGATCAAACCTAGACATTTATATATACTAGCAGAAAGGACGTGCGTCGCACGTCTAACATGTCAATTGAATTCATGATTAATTTATTTAATAGACTAATATGTTTAATAACAAATACATTAAATGTTAATTCTTAATTTTCTTTAATTGTCATGAAAAATACTTCAAGTCAATTAATGAACCTTAGAACCAAAAGCTATGTATATGAACATCTTTTAGTATGTTTGGAGAGGTATCTAAACTTCAATCACTAATGAAAATCAAACTTTGTACAAAATTGCATAATGTTGTCATAAATTCAGCATATCACTTCATAACTCTCTAACAACTCTTTGTCTTTTCTTCGTGAACTTAAATATATCTCTCTTATTTGAACTTTAAATCACATACAATTTAAACGACACATATATACATATATACAATTTGAATTCATTATTTCTATTGACATTAAATAATTAAATAAATTAAATTTACCAAATATTGACAAAGACTAACAAATAAGAAGAAAGTAATCGTTTACTATACTTGTAGCATAACCACTCAACAATTCACCATGGACATAAGTTAACTTACCCACTACCGATGTCTGATGGCAGGGAAGCCAACCTTAAGCCACTCAACCTTATTACCTCCTTAATTAAAGTAGAATACTCCACCCATTTCAATGAATGTGGTTTGTTTTTCTTATCGTTCGTCCACTAAAAGTGATTAATTATGAAAATTACTTGAGCGTTAATTAAGTGTGTCGCACTACTCAAATCCAGTGGCTCACACTATCTTTAACCCTAAAGTATATGTATAAAAGTAATAATCAAATCCAGTAGGTGACACTACTTTAACAATAATAATAAAAATAATGATGATGATGATGATGATGATGTCTCCAGTTCAATACAGAAAGTTATTAAATTAATACATTAAGGATATCTAGAAAAATTAAAAATTACTCTTTAAGTATTGTCATTTAACATCTTTTATAATATGAAACTTGTATAGAATATCCAAAAACTTATCGTAATATAAATTTCATTTAGTGTTGAAAGTGAATATAATTAAGTTCATAATGTGTATTTTCTAACCAAAAAAATTAGACTGAAAATTAAACTTTAACCTTAGTTTGTGCATTTATATATAATTAATTGTATTGGAAAATGGAATTTGAATTTTTGTTTTTACTTCCTCTTCATCATTTTTTTATGTTAATGTATCAAAGACGAGCTTGTTGTACTAATACTTATGTAACCATCTTCTTCTCATTTGCTTTCATAAATCACATTAGATTTCTATATTTGTTCATGTTAATCTCGTCCTTATAACTCATTTTGTAGGGTTAGGAAACTCTATGCATTACTCTCTCCGTCTTTTAAGAGTATGCATAGTTTTGACTGGTGTGAATTTTAATAAAATGTAGTTGAGTTCGGTTGTAGAGGAATATATATGGGTCCCACAAAAAAGTATTGTTAAAGGTAAAAGTAATATTAGTGGAGAATGGATTCCACAAAAAGGTATTGAAAAGTGTAAAAATAGTATTAATAAATATTAAAGTGAGAGAATAAATGAGACCCACAAAAAATAGTCATTTCCAAAAAAGGAAAATACATACTCTTGAGGGACGACCCAAAATGGAATAAAATGCATATTCTTAAAGGACGGAGGGAGTATTTTTTATAATTTGAAATAGAATTTCAATTTCTATTTATCACTCCTTCGTCCTATTACATGTGTCTAAGTATGTATTCCATTTTAGGTGCCCCATCAAGTATCTACTTTCCATAAAAGGAAATAACTACCACTTTTCTCTTTTATACTTTACCATTTATTATTTTCTCTCTCTTATTTAATTATATTTCTACTTTTCTATTTCCTGCTTTATCATTTGAATTATTATATCTCCAATTTTATCTTTACCTAAACACTCTCTAAATACTTATTCCTTAATCTCCGACCCCTTAATTACTTAGACACTTGTAATGAGACGCAGTGATATAATAATAATAATAATAATAATAATAATAATAATAATAATAATAATAATAATAATAATAATAATAATAATAA
>JAYJMF010000020.1:2866233-2877612 GCA_036873715.1 Salvia sclarea
AAAATTGCCACTCAAATCAAAATCAATTTGAAATCAATTTTTCAATTTGTCTCCACATTTAAGTATAGTATAGATTTTCATAAGAACCAGTGTGAATCGGTAAAAACCGATCAAACCGGTGTAAATCAGTGACCCAAGAACCGGTTCAAACCTATATTTATAAATTTAGATAACTATTCATATTTAATTAGGGAAACAATAAATAAATGTTGTTAGTAAGGATTGAACTAGAGACCATTGAGTCATTAAACTATATGCTATACTCTAAATAAGATAATTGATTGTTGTTGATTAATTATTTTATTTAAAGCATTTCGTAACTGTACAATTGTCTTTATTAATTTTGAAAGAATATTGTACACTTTTTTTGTAGAAACTGGTCCGATTCGTTAGTCTAGTTGTTTTATATTATTTTTATGTACATGCAATTTGAATTATTTATAGTAATGAATAAATATTTATGTAACAATCTATTTACTTTTGCTTTGTATAATATACTGAGATTTTTTAAAAACTTGATTAAAGTTTATTATGCTAATAATTTAATTAAGCATCTAATGTTTATTGCATATATATTATGTATATTAAAGATTCAATTTTTATTAGTTATTCGGTTTTTTCGCAACGGTTTAAAGGGTCGAACCAATAACCTAGTGACCCAATCAAATAACAGGTTCGATGCCCGATCCGATTTTCAAAACATTGCTTACTACTAGGCCAACACACACGGAATATGATAGTTATGAAATGTGTATTTGAAAGATGTGTTTTCTATATAATACTATAAAGAAGGGAAAAATCTTCAAAGCATGGTAAGTTCTTGTCATTTGCAATTATTAGCACGTGTCTTTAAAATAAATCAAATCATGCCACATCTCATAAAATTGTGTCCTATTTTAGTCATTCTAATCTACACATTATAACGCATAATATGTATTTTTTTTTTCTCGTATTTTGCCTGGCAATAAAGTAAATAAAACAAGTCGTTATTGGTTATAAAATTGTTTTTTTTTTTTGGAAATTGATCAATTATATTAATCTCAATTGTACATGTAAATTTTTAGTTGAAAGAATATAAATATCTTTTGTATATTGGTCTCTATATAATAAAATCTCATAAAAATTTGATGCATTCTAAGAGGATAATTAGTATTATTGGTTAGAGTAAATAATTTAGAGAAATAAGAAATATATATATTACGAAAAGTCCAGAAGAAAGAGAATCAAGTAAATATTTTCTCACATATAGAACAAAATATATCCATTTACTTTTAAAAAAAATTGAAAGATGGGAGGTTTTTTTTCATTAAACGTAAGTTGGTGATATATTTTGGAAAAAACTGAAAGATGAGAACTATTTTTTCATTAACATAAGTTGGGGTCATATTTTAAAAAATGTTAAAAGTTGGGTATATAAAAGTCTATTAACCCAAATTTATAAACCAGGTGTGGTGCTCATAATTGGTGCTTATAGTGTAACTTATCACTCTTTAAGAGATAGCCATGGTAAAAAGCTCACTATATATAGAGAGAGATCAACATATCATTACTGATTTTAGAAAAGAAAAACAAAAAAAGGGAACAAATAACTACACAGATTTTGTTATACATAGGCACAGGAAACCTTAAAAAGTTATGCAATTTAAATAATGGTTCCCAATGCTATATAAGGTAGTAATTGGTGACAGCAAGAAGCCAAATTGAGATAACAATAATAATCCCCACGGAAATTTACGTTCAGACATATACAGTAGTAAATATATACATCCCAATGCTCAGAATTGAATGGCAGAAAATGACACTGCACTGCAACCTTTATCATTCACTGCTCCCAATCCAACCCTAGCAATTTATTTATTACTCTTATCTTTAATTGTAACATCCCATTCAATATTTTTACTCATGCCCTAGCTAAACCAAAACTTACCAATTCTTCATTTCTCAATCTAAAAAAAAACGAATCAAACAATCAATGAAACAGTGCTCAACAACAATGCCACCACAAAAAGAAAAAAAAGAAAAAAAAAAAAAAGAAGCTAATTTGTAGGTAAATTTTGTAAGAAAGAAAAAAAGAAGAAGGGGAAATTAATTTGCATACAAGTAAAATTAAAGTAGTGATGTTGATCTACGGCAGCGGCGGGGGCGGTCTCCGGCCGAGACGAAGCTCGAGGTCGAGCTCCTCCTCGTCTCTGTCGTCGTGGCTGTTCGACGCGGACGGCTCCGTGTTGGTGGAGGAAATGACGCTATTGGGCGCCGTTTCATTGGAGCGAAGGAGGGGAGATGAGAAATCGATGGGGGATGGATTGGGGAAGATGATGGAATTAGGGTTTGGGAGAGGGTAGAGAAGGCACAATCCGTTGGCGACGAGAATCGGCTGCGGCGGCGGCTGGGGCGGGGGGTCGTGGAGGCGGGCACGATCGCGGCGGTGGACGTTCATGTGGCCGCCGAGGGCTTGGGCAGAGCGGAACTCGCGGCGGCAGAAGGTGCACGTGTAGGAGCGGGGCGGCCACGTGCACCCGAGGAGGTTGCCCGTGGTGTCCTCCTCGAAGGCACGGACCTCCCACGAGTCGTCCTCGTTGTCGTTGTTGTTGTTGTTGTTATTGTTCCACATCGCGGGATGTGTTTGGGGTTGGGGTTTAGGGAAGAAGGGGGTTGCTAGTAGGGACGTGAGTCCGAGGTCGGGAGCCATGAGACGGGGAACATTTAAAGGTCAAAATAAATGCATAAAATGAATAAATTAAAAAAGGAAGAAAGAAGAAGAAGAAGATGATGATATAATGGGCTTCAAGAAAAAGATGAAGGGTGGTTAAAATAGGGGATGGGCATAGTGGGGAAATGGGGACAAAAGTTTCGCAGCACCGAAGATATCAACAAAGTTTTTTCGAGTATGCAATTGGATTGTAGTAGTCAATTAAGACATAGATAATGAATTCAATTATATATGTAATTGATGTCTTGCAGCCCTCACCCCCATTTGGTCATCTAGGAGTATGTACAAAAAAGCAACACACACTGCATTGGCTTCAACGTACGTCGATGTCGAACAATCTTTTTCTTTCATCTCCTATAGAGAGAGAGACTAAATAATATGGAGTGTCATATTACTTAGCATAGATTGGCTGGATTTTATTTATTTGACTTGTCACTTTAATCGTTGCTTGTAACGACTATCACGTCTTAATCAAGCTAATATGGTTACAGCTCTAAACATATAATTAATCGTAAAAGTTTTTAATACTTATCCTTAATTTAGATTTTTCTTCGGAGGCTATAACCATTTAGAGGGAGTTTGGTCGACTAAGCTTATTTATAAGAGATCGTTTATAAGCTCTAACAATTTATAAGATGTTTGAAAAGTTAAATGGAAGCAATTTTTTAAAAACTCATAAGTTGTTTAAGTATTATGATTAAAATTATGAACTATCTAGAGAGAATTTGGAGTTGCAAAAGGAATTAATATAAGTTAGAAAGAGAAATGATGAGTTTGAAAGGAATTAATATAATGGAAATAACAAATAGTGATAGAGTTCTATTTTAAATTGATCTTTGTTTCTTATGGGATTATGATTTGTGGTTATAAAGATTACGACTAAATTTAATAAGTTGGAGGTTGAGGAGTTTATATTTTAGAAAACTTTTTTACTTACGATATTTAAATTAATTCATATTCTGATATGCATCTGAAAGCTATCCTGTTAAAGCCATAGTTCATTGACACTCTGGTTATAATAATATTCAAGGGCAATCAATTCTATATAACTAAAAGAGAAATATAAGGAGAAAAAGTTAACTGGTTTAAACTTAATTTTCTTCTAATGTAGTTTCGACATGGCCTGGTTAGGCCACATTAATTGGTACCAATTAATCTTGGAAGATGTCGATAATTGTTAAGTTCTAATATACTAATTAATAGTTAAGTTATAATTTATTGGAGATCTAGTGTAGCTTAATTAAGGAGTACTCCTTCCACTTTTTATAAGTGTAATCAGTCAAAGTACATATAAGGAAATATTCCTTTGTAATCCTATTCATTACTGTAATAAATGTATTATGTATATATACAACTGCTTATCAATTTTTCAAGAGTACTAAAGAGCGATAAAAAAAATGAAGTATATAAATCATAATTGTACTCTCAAATTGTGACTTTTATTAAGAAAATAAGAAAAAAAAAGTACTACCTCCAATTTTTTATACATGACGTCCTTAGCTTATGCACACTTATTAATAAGAAAATATTTTGACTAAATTAACCCCATTTAATGTGCTTTTAGTTGTTTTAAAAATGTGCTTTTTAATTTGAGTTAAAAATAATAAGAACCATTCGTTTACACACTAAAGTCATTTTTTGGTATTGGAATTCTCAATTAATAATTTTGGCATAAAAGCTCAAAACGTCATTTAAATTGCAAATAGTTAGTAATGCCAAAACGACATAAATAAAACATTAGAATGTGTCGTATATCTAGGGACGGCCTAGTGGTTAAATTGATATCTTTAGATAAAGTGTCTCATGTTTGAACCTAAGCAAAAAATGAAGCACACGCTCACATTTAGTAGATGTTGTATTATTTTTTAGTATTTGTTTATATATTAATTTTGAATTTGGTATATCTTCGAAAATTGCTATTGACATTTGCATGTATATATATGTGTTGCATTTTGTTTCTTTGCTTTAGCAGAATTGAAATATGCAATTCAAATAAGCTTCCAACGCGTGGGAGAGAATCAATAGCTCGTTTTTTAAGGAGTCTTTTCTTTTCTCTAATTTTTCCATTCCAAGCTTGTCAGGTTTCCTTTCTCTGGCTTTTTGCATTCTCATCATCCCATCAATTTCGATTTCTAATTTCCTACTTTAATCTCTACACTTCATTTTGATGGGATTCTCTTTTTTCTTTATTTTTTCCCTTTTGTGGCAAGAAAAAGTTTCCAGTGCAATTTAGGCAGAACGACAATTTATGTGTAGGGGAAAAGCTACTCCTAATTAATTATGTATACAAAAGAATATACTCCCTCCCCTCCTATTTTTAATAATTGACGTTTTGAGGTTTTGCATTATAATTAAAATTAGTGTCATTCTGATTTTTATTTCATCCATATATTTGTTAATTAATGTAGGTAATTAATGTATACACTCTAGAAATTCTTCATATTCTTCACATTATTGTATGCACTCTAAAATTGGAATAGTTTTGTTTTCTTGAAAATTGTCTTGTAAATTGTATTTCCACACCAATATAATGATAGTCAAAGAATCATTAATTATTAAATGATATTAATTTAGGTATAATTTTATTTTATTAATAAGTTTGCCCAAGTTTAGGATGTCAATTAAAAGAAATGAGAGGGAGTATGTTGCATGTCGCATATTCAAGGGCATTTAGTTTTTTTCTGGATTAACCATATGGATAAAAATAGTATAAGTTATTTCATTGTTAATTTAAATGGATTGAAACTTTGACATATCACAAGATCCCCTTGATATTTTGATGGAAATCGTGAGGGTCAAAGTGAGTAGCGGCTCGCTTTAACATGAATTCCAAGCGACGACACATTTGATTTTGTAAAATTAAATGTTATGGAATCTATTTGTGTTCGGAGTAGATAATCGTGATCGCATTCATTTAAATTCGATTTTGATGAGCGACAAATAATAGCTCGAAGTTAGTCACTTAATTATAGAATTGTAAGATAAAGTGGACAAACACGAATTATTTGATGTTTATCCTACATTGATTGTTAGTACTCCCTCCGTCCTATTCTTTATGTGGTGTGGCCCACATGGGCTTACATGCTTTTATGTATAATATTTTGTCAAAAAAAATAAATGAGATAAGAAAAATGGAACAACTCAATAAAGAAAGCGAGACAAAGAAGAATGAGATAGAGGGAATATTAATTAATCAAGTATATAAGTAGCTTCATTAATACAAAAAATAATATGCATAAGTGATTGATGAGCCCAATGTTTTGTGCTCGTTTTGTGTCTTTCTGTGTATCGCTTCTAGGTTTAAATAGAGTCTTTGTGTCTGTTTTCGTGTGTTTTGTGCCTGGAAGGGCACGCTGTCGTTGTGGGCAGGTTAAGGCAGGTAATGGGCATGGCGAGGATCATTCTGCAAAGGCGGATGCCCTGAGATACGATTGCAACCCCAAAGTCGCCAGGAGCATGGTTCGCGGATCGCGGACAAGAAGGTCGTCATGACCATGATCAGAAATGCTTCAGCTCCTTGGCATGACTTTGCCTACAAACTGCGCAGAATGGTTTCCAAGAAGGTGGTCCTAGGCAGGACAGGTAGCTGTGATGGGCAAGATCAAAGGAAGGAAAGAAGGGCACGATGACAGGGTACGGAGATTGGAAGGCGGAAAGAGGTGGCTAACCCCTAGCGCAATTTCCGAAAGAGATATACCTGAAAGGGATCGGATAAGGAGCACAGCGGGCACGCCACTGAGGAGATAGAGTCCAGCCAAAGCAGGAGTCTACCGGCGGGCACGCCAGCTGGGAGAAGATAGAGTCCAACTCCAACCAAACTCTATCCACTGCAGCCCATGAAGACTCCAAACCCTAACAATCTTTAGCCCTATAAATACCTGATGAATGTGTGACTTGTGCATACCATCCCTCATATTTTCATAGCTAGAATTTTCTCGTACATTAGTAGTTTGGTTTTCGAAGTCCCTTCGGGGCAAACTCTTTATTTTGCTTTCGTATGTTGACTGTGAGCACTTTGGGCTCGCTGTCTTTCTTTATTTTCTATTAAATAAAGTACTTTTCTGTTTACATCATGAGCTCAATTAATGATTACATGATGTGTTCGATTAAGTCTAGCTAAGTAGGTATACTGGCTTGGGCATGACAAAGATATGAAATATGAACTTGACAAACTAGTGAGTTGAAATTAGTAATTAGGATCTAAACTCATGTGTTCCCGAAGTCCTAGGTCTAGGTCTGTTTCCCATGTCTCGTCGAGCCCATTGCGTTAGTTGCAAATGGCGTTAGTGAGCAAGATGGACTATAAACAATAATCGGACTAAAGCGTAGGGTATCCCTCGCACTGAATAGTGTGACTAGGGCGGGTGATTGTGGTCGTATGAATTGAGCAAGCCCCTACCTTTCGACGGTGAGCACTTGCATGCTTAGAGGCCAGTTGGGCCGTCTAGGGCTAAATGCAATCTGTCGTGACCATGTGAAGTGTACTTAGCAAAGATCCGAGTGTGGCACGATGGGTTAGTGATGGTAAAACACTAAACAGTATGGATGAGAGCTGGGTGATGTGGGATTGTGTGTGTGACGTCGTGACAATGGGGGCATGATCTCATGTTACCTATAACCAACGATACATGAGTCTAGTGAAAATATATGCATCGATGAACTAGTACAAGTGATATCAACATTAGCGTCTTGCTCAAGCCAAGCTTTTTATTAATGATTGTTTATTTTCAGTCTATTTCAGGTTTAAGCTATTTCTCATATTGGCCATGACAAAGCCAGTACCAACAACTCTCTCTCTTTTTGGTGACACTGTGACGTTGAGAGCACTACACCAACTCCCTGCGGATCGACCCTTTATACTTATCGCTGGCTACGCCTGTGGTGGGCACAAATGTTTATAAATTTATTTTGAACGCAAAACGACAGCGTGTCACGTACGTAATTTTGGATTCATTCGTATTGGGAAAAAAAAAAAGGATGATGACTGTGTGGGAGTATATGGTGTGGAATATTTGGAAGAAAAGAAACGATATTGTCTTTAACAATGGTGAATGGAAACAGGAGAAAATCCTTGACGAGATTAAAAAATACAAATGAGACTCTTTTAAGATACGAATAAGCCATCATATTTGTAAATGAGATAATTTCAAAATAGAATAATACATTTGTAAATAAAACTATTTGTTATAAGTCAATGAGACAATTACAAAATAATAATGAGACAATCACCGAATGAAAGTAGGACATATCTAAAATGCAAATGAGAATTTCTTCCATCACTACAGAGTGATGTATATATGCATCATGATTCGTGAACATAAGAATTTTTATACAGTATTTGAGACGATCCAAAATGAATTTGAACCCATTTAAAATAGTTGGGAAAGAATATTTGATTTTATGATATAATACTATATAATTTTGTATTTAAAAAAAAAAAAAAAAAAAAGCGCAGTGGAATTGAACTTGTGACAAGATAAAAGTATAAGTACATACTTTTGTAACTAAAAATGTAGGGACCAAGTGTATAAATAATGCAGGACCACTGAGCTTTATTGACACACACATTATATGTTTTATTTACACACACACGCGTATATATGTATTCCCTCCGTCCCACCGAGTTTATTACGTTTTCCATTTTAGTCCGTCGCAACGAGTTTGTTACGTTTTTTTTTTAAAACAACTTTATTATTCACACAATATTAAATAATATATATTCCTATCATTACTATATACTACTCCCTCCGTCCACAAAGAGTGTTCCACTTTGTGGACGGCACGGGTTTTAATGAAAAGTAAAAGAATTGTGTGAGTGGGGAAATGGTCCCACTATGAGATTTAATAAAAAATGAAAGGTATTGTGTGAGTGGAGAAATGATCCCACCACTTTTTTGCCAAATAAAAAAAATGGAACACTCTTTGTGGATACCAAAATGGCAAAAGTGGAACACTTTTTATGGACGGAGGGAGTAGTATAATTAAGTTGATGGTGTACAAATCTCGTAACCAGAAAAAGTTATGAATTAGAATTTTATTAAGAATTGTATGTGTAATTACGAAAGATTTAGTAAGTTTGACTTATTATAAGATAATTTGATTTTTTGTTTGTTTTTCTAAATTGGCCGTTGTATAAAATGGGCCGGATTTAAAAATTAATACCGATCACTTGAATCAGTACTGGTCGTAAGTTATCACATGTTTTTTATGTAAAAACAAATAGGCACCAACCTATTAGATTTTGTAATTATTTAAGAGTAAGTTGTTTGGTTAGACTTAGAACCAATAAGGCAAGAAGGATAAATAAACGGAATACTATAATGACACTTCTCGGAAGCACGAGAATTGTCATAGACAACAATGGACGACCGCATACCATGACAATTTACTTTTATATTTTATTTATCTAGCTAGGCGATTATATGTACATGAACTTGTATTCTTTTACATTAATTGCGGGATGAATTTATCTTTATCTTTTCCTGATATTAATTCAATCTTTTTGTTATGATGTTATATCGAATTTTTGCTTCATACTATATATGTGTGTCATTTAATAACTTACATAATGCAACATCAGAAAAACTCCGTAGCTCTACCTAGACACGTACATAGTATATACATAAATTAGATTAATTCGAGAGAAAAATAAAAAGGAAATAGACAGCCACTAATTTGCAAGACAGCAAGAAGCACATTCCGAAAATCACAAGAAATTCTGGCCCACTTCATTTGATAAACAAAATGTTTTTGCATTTGAAAATGGTTGATTAAAATCTTATGGGTATACCTCATGTGCACTACTTCTCCTTGATGCACCATTCAACCCATCTTTTTGGTGGGGCGTTCCAAAATAATACACACTTTTTTTATATATATATGTATGCGTTGACAAACTATAGCAACCCTCAATTATTATTTTACTACAGTTAGTCTGTGTAGCTATATGTACATATATATATACATAGTGCGTGCTCAGAAACTGCATGCCCAGTTGCAACTATATATATATAGGCTTCAACTCTCAAGTTTATCATTATCTCTCCATGCCAACTCTTATCTTCCATCTCCCAACTCTTTCTGTAACTGCTTTTGTCGCAATCTTCAATTAATTTCTCCATTCCAAAATTAATTACTCCTTTTCCCGAAAAAAAACCATTTAATCCTCTAGTCGATGATATCAATAGCATTACTTGTTCCATCTCCAAACCCTCACTTCCTCTTCTTCATTTCCTGTTATGTCCGCCACTTTTGATCCAGCGATGAGGACCTCAACAAAGCTAAGGATGCGCCTCATGTCCGATTTAGCTTATGATAGAGGTTGAAACTCAATCCGATCAACCACAACTTTCGAGCAAGCAATTTCCGATTATACATATATATATAGGTTTAATTAGTATTAATGGAGGCGGCGAAGAAGAAAGATAATCAGAATTACAAGAGTAGTTGGGTGTTGAAGAAAGTGGAGAGGTATCTGGGGATGAGGAGGCGATCGAAGGCGGTTGCTCCGACTGGGTGCTTCACGGTGTACGTGGGCCCCGAGAGGCAGCGGTTCGTGATCAAGACGGAATATGCCAACCACCCTCTCTTCAAGATGCTGCTGGAGGATGCTGAGCTGGAATACGGTTACAACTGCGACGGACCTCTGCTCCTACCCTGCGACGCCCATCTCTTCTGCAAAATCCTAGCCGAGATCGACGGCGCGTGCAGCCCCTTCAATCCGGCAATCTGATATGGCCAAGGGCTACGGCCTCCTCACGATCAATTAGCAGTACGTACGTGTTGTTTATATTTAGCTATAGTTGTTGTAGAGATCCTGCAGCTATATGTCAACCATGTGCAACTTCAAATAATTAATTCTAGCTGCAGATTAAAAGATGATCTCCTCGCGTTTTCATTTCATTTTAATTTATATTTTCATTTATTTGGTTGACTTCAGCTCCGCCAGATTTTATTCAAACTCCAATTCTGCTGTTGTGAGCTAACAACCAGCAAAGAACATGCTGCTCACTGAAGTCAAACGAGCAAATAGCTAGTGGGAATATAAAATTCATATACAATCACCTAACCTATTAGGTGAGCACACATAAGCTTGTTTATCAAATAATTTAAGGTTTACTATTTTAATATTTGATTAATATACGTATTAATTGTGCAGTAATGCGCGAATTGACACATTAACTTACTCTTCTATAATCTATCTATAACTATATAAAAGCTAAACCTCGACAAGAATTTTTTCCCGCCTAAAGTTTCATAGCAATTTTGATAAATTTTATAATTTTATTGTTTTCAGAAATTACTCCTGCATTTACGGCCTAATTGTTCAATTCTGCAATCTTAATTCCTATAAATTAGACATCTAAAAGTATTTCCCTTTCTTTCACCGATATAGACGCATTTAATGTCTAATCATGTAATTATGATGTTGATTCCTGTTAGACTAAAAAGATCGCCTAAAGTCCCTCGCAATCTTACAAGGTCGTTCTAGAGTAGCAAGTTAATTTGAGTCGTATCATAAGGAAGGCTTAACAGGGCATTGATCATATTGTTTTCACATAAAGCGGTAAACTCCTAAACATTCTAATCTCGAGGTTGAAGGTTGTCACAATCCATCGAACCAAAGCATATAAAATAAAGCGGTAAAATAAAGCATGTAAATCAAAGCA
>JAYJMF010000020.1:2879528-2898008 GCA_036873715.1 Salvia sclarea
AACAATCCACAAGAAGAAGGAGAGCTTACGCAGAGGAAGAGAGGGTTCTCGAGGAGGGACTGAGATGAGAGGCGACCAAAGACCTTGGCGACGCAATCTCTGCGGAGGCTGTCGCAATTCTCGACGGTCGTTTCTCAGCGGCGGTTTCCCAGCAGCGAAGAACAAAGGGAGGATTCTGCAAATCTTTATTGGTGATGAAATAATTAGACAACGCCATAAACAGAAACTACACACAAAATAATAATAATACATCACAAAAATATGATCGATTGAAAGAAAAATTACCATCGATTTAGACGAAAATTGATGAAACTTTGACGAATGTTCTGTGAAATCGAAAAATCTTCGGTGAAATATGTGAATCTTCAGTAGAATCAACTAACTATCGGAGAAAATGAAGAAGAAATCGAAAATGAAGAAGAGATCGAGAAGAAACAGGAGATAGTGAGAGAGAAGCAGAACGCAGCTGCTCAATTAGGGCTGAATTGATTAGGGTAAAAAAATGGTAAAGAGAGTAAAAAAAAGACTTATATATGTCGGGTCAAATGGGTTAAATACGGGTCAAAGGGTTTGGGCTGATGAAAATGGGCAGCGAAAAAATGTTGGGTTGTGGATTGGGCTGAGCGCGATTTTGGGTTGTGCAGTGGATTTGGGCGCGCATTTTGGGCCGGCCTAACGTTAGGCCGGCCTAAAGCAAATATTTGCCTAGAATTAGCGAAATGAATCATCATTCTGTAGCCCAGATTCTTACGTGGACCTGTCTTTTTCCATGTTAACTTATAAAATACAATCTTTTGCCATGTCAATAATGACTAATCTCGGGGGATTCCATGATGTGGGACATATTATGGAAAAAGTTGAAAGATGAGGATATATTATGAAAAAAGTTGAAAGATGAGGATATGTTATGAAAAAACGTAAATTGGGGAGATATATCCTTCTCAAGAGAGGGAGAATGATGGTGACGAGACCGCACAAGCAAAGTTGATCAGTTGAAGAAGAAGAAGATAATCTAGGAGGAGGCGTGAGAATTAAGAGTTTTTCTTTACTTTTATTTTCATGCATATTTTATTATATAGTAATTTTTTTATTTAATTCCTAGTTATGGTTGGGTTAGGACTCTCTTTTAGGTTACGTATTTTTCTCTTTAAATAGTTTTTGGGTTCCCTTTATTAGTTTGGTTGTTTTTGAATGATAATAAACTCTCGAGAGTTTATCTCTTTCCGTCAACACAATTTGAGTTCGTAAAGCTTCAATTGTGTTTCTGTATTTCTTGTTGGTCACAAGCTTCTGCCTGCGTTAATTGTGGACATCTTATAAAAAAATCTTAAGTTGTGAACATATTTTGGAAAAAGTTTAAAGTTAAATACACAAAACACTATTAACCCTTCAATAAAATACATGTATCTAAGAAAATTTTGGAGTTTGTGGTGGACTAGAACCCAGTGCAGTGCAGCTCCAACATAGATCCGCCATAAAAATGAAAAATATCGTAATTCAAGCAAGTAAAAAGGGAAAGCTAATTAACTAAGCATAGTATTTACTGTTCTCTTAAGATATAATGCCATGTTTATTCTTAGTAAAAATACACACACAATCACGATATAAAAAAAGAACATAAAAATTATTTACTCATACTGATTACATTTGGAGATGATTCCAAGTCAAGGATTTCACTATAATATTTCGGATACTGATTACAAAGAGAAATTAAAACCTTAACCTATATTCTTTAAGATTACGTTGAGCGATAAAACATGGCCCAAAAAATATAAATAATCAACACGCCAACGCTAAAGTTCCACAATCCAACAAAATAACAATTGGATCATAAGGTCAGGCTTTGTTGTACCATATATTCAGACTCCACATTCCAACATTTATTATTAAATTTAGAAAATATTTCTATTTTTGATTAAAAAAATATATATTTGCCTATAATAGATCAAAATATAAATATTGAGGATGATACACATGCGTAGTACCTCTACTTCATACTCCTGATCGGTTTTTTTTTTGTTTTGTTTAAAATTTTAAAAATCTATAAATTTAGACAATATAGATATTACATTTTTGTAAGAAACATGTGTATTGCATAAACATTACTAAGTCGTAACTCGTAATATATGATTTCCTGATCGTGGTTAAGATTTTTTGGCCTTATCAAATTAAAGTTGAAATGTAAAAAACATAACGAATAAAAAAATAAAATGTTTTAGCATATCGAGTATATAGTGTTTGAATGGCAAATAGTAGTACTCACTAGAATATAGAGAAGGTATCCATAATAAGTCTGAACTGTCTCTAGAAATTTGTAGTGTGGCATAACTTTGAAGAGTTTGCCTTATCTTAAGTTACGATTTTTAATTGAGAGTAAAGTTGCTTAAATATTTTCTCTACAGTCGAAATTAATTGATTAAGAGCATGAGTATAACATTTAGCTGTAATTTGAGGAAACCTCGGAAATATTAGCATATCTATAAAATTTATTATTCTTTTATCTCGTCGCCTCCCCTTTCCATCCCATGATTAGTTGGTGATTTTAAATCCAAAACTACTTAACCAAGGCACATGCAAATCTAGTGGGCCTAGAGAAAACTATTGACTACACCAATCCAACTGAAAACTGTCGGTTATTTTACTCAATCAATATGGATCTATATCATCGATTAATTATTATGGAGAAATATCAATTCAATGACCGAAATATAGGTATAGGTTAGCTACCGTTTTAGGATTCAAAAGAAGTAATGTATCAATTCAAGACTTAAATGAACTAAAACTATTATTTTATGATTCACGTATAACTTTTAGATAATTGGATTCTTAAATTGATAGAATCCTTCTTTAATGTCCTAAACCAATGGCTTGTTATCTTTCGGGACTGGAGGTGGTGTTCGATTTGGTGGATTAGATGGAACTAGTCTTATGATATGTTATTCGATTATATGGACTCATTTATATAGTGCCGCGTTGAATTAATCTTGGCTTATGAGTCTCGGCCTCCCCTATGAAAAAATTACTCTTGGGTTATCTCATATCAATTTAATCTCAACTAATCAAAATTCTCTCTATTGATATATTGTCTTTCAATTTAACAAAATTAGAGCTATGGCTCAATGAATAACATTTGATTCCCCATTAATTTGTGATATTGTCTAATTATTTTTAACTAAAGATTGTAACATATATATAGAGAGTTATAGTACTATAATTTTGCGGTCAATTAATAACAATCTAGACAATTGATTGGGTGTATTGAATCAAATAATATGTAGGCCCAAGATGATGAGATGAAAGTCCAAATCAGGAATGATGAGAGACATAGTATAAAGAAGGAATTACAAGCCCACACCAAACAGTCCACTATGTATATGTGTGTGTGTGTATCTTTTCTCTAAACATAACTTCTTGTCTTTTTGTTATGATTATAAGCATTATGTAGACAAACCAATATTGTATATTGCTTGATATTAAGAGTTAAAATAGTTCAAATATAATTGAATGGAAATTGAATTGTTTTTAAGTTAGTATTAATCAATCTACTGCCTAATATTGAAGTGACGAAATCGTGACTGAAATATCATAATTTTATGACGCTTCCAAGCTAACGTTAGGTGCACATATAATAGAGAAAGAAAATATGGATCCCAATTCAATAAGCTAATCAGGCTGTCCTAAACCTGGTCTGGTCTAATTTATTTAGCAAACAAATGCATTAGAGAAACAAGCACGAAAAGTCAGAATGATCATAAAAGAAGGTTGTACCAAATTACCACAAGTCACTACCTACCACCAAAAACATTTTTTTAAATTACAAAGTCAGGGGTAGTAGGTGGTAGTACTATAAAATTAGATTAAACATTTTACTTATAAATTATTAATTAATTAACTTTTAAATTTTAACAGTGCCATTTTCTATCTAAGTTTTATATTAGTCAAACTTTATGATGTCCAGACACAATAATAAATGGGGTTTATTTATAAGAAACCTGCTACAACAGACAATACGAAAGTGCAATAGAACAAAATTGAAAATAAACATATATAGAAATAAATGAAGAATGAGCCAAATTCTTTGCGTGACTTGATTGTCCAAATTGGGTGAGGGGGGAATAAGTCTTTTGTAACCAAATCAAATCTCTTGTTCTTGTTGGTTGATCTCAAAAGGTTGAATGGTATTTGCGAGAATAAATATTTGAGAATCTGATCAAACATCGAGAAAAATGTCGAGAATTTGGATACATTTTGATATTTAATTTAATATAGGTGGTGGGTGAGCAAATGAAGATTAAGAAAAAAAGAAATTGAGCGGAAAAATAAAATAGAAGGGGGAACTGGGAAGCGGTATGCTTGAGTTTGAAGCATTGGAAGGTCCGAATTCTGAAGCCACAAGACAAATACTGTACAACGCTCAAACATTTTCTCACCCACCAACACGAGAGAGGGAGATAGAAAGAAAAGCAATAGCAATGGCGGCAGCGGCGGATCTCGAGGATGTCCCTTCCGTCGATCTCATGACGGAGCTCCTCCGCCGAATGAAATGCTCCTCCAAACCCGACAAGCGCCTCATCCTCATCGGTCATTTCTCCCATCCTCATAATTCTTGCTCTTTACGTTCCCTTCTTAATTTGCATCTTTTCTTTTTCACTAATTACGTCTTTAGGGTTTTGGGTTTTGGAGATATGGGCTTTTCAAAAGTGCATATCAAGTATTTTTGGTTTCAGAGAGAATTTAGGTACTAGTTGCTGAATTTTCTTAAGTATGGTGATTTGGAACTCCCTTCTTAAGTCTTCTTACTGATACAGCTAGTTCACACAATAAATTTGCATAGTTTCCTATTGTCAATAGATCCCAATAGTTACTTACCTGTATTGCAATTTGTTTGTTCCTTTGTGGGCAAAGCAGTGCTATAGCATTAAGATAAAAAAAAAAAAAAAAAAAAAAAAGGTATTTTTTGTATAATCAATAGGACATTGAAATTATCAGCTTGCTTTGTGTCGAATTGCATGCTGTGTGAGAATGTTAGAAAAGTAAGTGACAAGAAAATTGGCAACCGGGTAGTTATGATTACTTGATTCCTTGTTTGTTTTGGATTATTTTCACTCTAAGAGGTGCTAGCAGATATTCAATTGAAAATTGTGCTAAACAGCCTCCAGTAGTAATACCTTGATAATAGTAATAAACAGGATAAGGTTATATTCTTACGTGAGTATGATCTTCACAAGATTGAGACATAACTCGAAGGATCTTATGGTGTATCTGCAGTTATAGACATCGGAAACCAAATCCCTGAGTTCTTGACAATGAATGAAACTAAAAGCTTGTAATTTCCTCAGAGGGTTTGATGCTTTTAAGCAGTAGTTATACCAGTACCACTATGTGACATGCTACAGACGTTCTATAATGGTTACTCTGATGCTTTTTATCTATAAATGTATATTTTCAGGTCCACCAGGGTCTGGAAAAGGTACCCAATCACCAATAATTAAGGACGAATACTGCTTGTGCCATCTTGCGACTGGTGATATGCTTAGAGCAGCTGTTGCTGCCAAGACTCCACTTGGGGTTAAGGCCAAAGAGGCCATGGAAAAGGTATTCTCCATGATTTGTTCTTCCGCCTCCTGAAAAGAATTAAGAACTTCTAACTAAAACTGTCATAATGTGAATTTTCAGGGTGAACTTGTTTCCGATGATTTGGTTGTTGGGATAATAGATGATGCATTGAAGAGGCCATCTTGTCAGAAAGGTTTTATTCTTGATGGATTTCCCAGGACAGTTGTCCAAGCGCAAAAGGTCAACTACTTATAATTATAATGCATATTTTTTGCTTTGCTTACGACAATTTTGATCTGATGGCGTGATTTCCAGCTTGACGAGATGCTTGAAAATCGTGGAGTCAAGGTTGACAAAGTTCTTAACTTTGCAATTGATGATGCTATCCTGGAGGAGAGAATTACTGGTCGCTGGATTCATCCTTCTAGTGGTCGTACCTACCACACAAAGTTTGCACCTCCAAAAGTGCCTGGTCTTGATGATGTAATAAGTGGTCTCATGTCTTTGTTTCAAAAAAAGGAATACCTCTGCTCTTCAGTCATCATATTTCTGGTTACTTCATGTTGTAAGCCTTGCTTCTTAGGAGTTGATTCTGTTTGATCATGTTTGAAGGTATCCGGGGAGCCTTTAGTTCAACGTAAAGATGATACAGCTGCTGTTCTCAAGTCGAGGCTTGAAGCTTTCCATATGCAGACTGAGCCAGTATGTTCCCCTCATATTTTATCGTTCTGCATCAGCTTGTTGTACATATATTCTTATATATCCTTTTTCTGATCTGTTATTAATATTATTATTAGGATATATGGAAATAGAAGCTTTAAATATGTATTTGGTCATGCATTCTTTGCAATTGCACCTTCTACCCTAATGCTGTATTTATTCTACTTTTGATGCATGCTACTAAGAATTATGAGGAAGTTGGTGTTTGGTGGTTTTCTTCTATTTTATTTTCATTTTTTGGTGGAAATATACTCATCCAATTTTGTTTAACTTGTATACCTGGAACTTTCTTGTCACTAGGAGTATGAGAAAATTGTAACATTATCTTCTTGGTTTGGTTAGACTAGTTCATAATCTGTAATGTAGTATAGACAGGATCTTGTGGCTAGATACATTTTTCAGATTACTTATCCTAGGAATAGGGGCAAAGAAACTAAAAGGGAAAAGAAGAAAAGGCACTGAATTTAATAGGTTTTGGCATTGCTGTAGTAATATGATTGTATCGGCTACCAAAGAGAGCTTGGGCCTACCGAAACAAGTGGGAGGCTTGAAGTAGATAAAATTATAAATACCTGGATACCCCCATGTCTTGCTCAAAATGAACTTTAAAAAACTCGAACACTTGGTTTGAGTTAACTAATAACATGTTTTTAGTTTGGTTTTTGTATCTCTTCTGTGCACTTTCGTGAAACAAATGGAAATTAATTCCATTTTGCATCGATATTTGGTTTCCAAAAGTGAAAGGAAGATATCTTCCACCTTCTTAGGAATAATGGTTGTTATGCTTTTAGTCGTAGACAAAACATATTTGAACACTAGCATTCTTTACAAAAAACAACAAATTTGCAAAACTTGAGAAAGTCTTTCACATGAGCTATTGCTATTTATCTTTTCATCTTCTGTTGTCTGATCCATGTAATCGACTCTTATATCTGCCTGGACATTATGTTTTCTACATTACCCTGTGTTTCTTGTTAACTTGTAATAGTGCTGGCAATTTCACTTTAACTCCTCGATCTAATTCCTCTGAGATACCATGTATGTCTGCACAGGTTATTGACTACTATAGCAAGAAGGGTGTTGTTGCTAACCTTCCAGCAGAGAAACCTCCTCCAGAGGTGACATCGGAGGTGAAGAAGGTACTGATGTCGTGATTGACGACTCCAGTTTTAGTCGGTCAATAAACATTTGATGCCTGCAGTTTGTGGTCATTTTTATTCGGATATGTCAAAGCGTGACTTACCACAAAAGGTTCCTGTACTGTACCATCTGTTCTGCTGAGTCAAAGTACTAGTCGGCATTAGGTTTAGACTTTGCCTATACGAGTTACAAAATTGTCTCACTTCACTTTCTAAGGAAGCTAAATATAGTTTTCTGGTTAATGACTCTTCACTGTGGGATTTGTACCTCTGCATATCATGAAATATGATTCTGAGCATGAGGTGAGTTTCGGAGGTGGGTGCACCTCATCTCCGCTTCACATGCTAATAAAAACTTAATTGTTATTTGTCGACCAAAGCTGGCTGTGTTGTGCTATTTTTAATGGGATCACTGGAACCAATAAATACAATACAAACTAAATTGGTTTTGGATATGGTTTTATGTGAAGGCAACGTGTTTATTAGTGATCGCATTAAGCCAGCCTTTGCAAAAACCAAGGCACTTATTAATTACTCCTCAGCACAAAGACTGATTATTAGTGATATGGGTTTTAGACAAATATTGGGAATGTATTTTTGGTGTTGAAGTAGTGGATTATGTTAGAAGTTAACTGATTATGTCTGGAAAAAAGGTTGTGGACCGATGGAAATAATAATAAATCTAAGAAGGATGATATATGTCCTAAGAATTTACGCAAAACTTCATTTTAGAAGAAGAGAATAAATATTGTTGTTACATAGGATACAATTAAAGTAGGTAAAGAGGAAATGAATTATTATTAACACAAACAACTAAATAGAAAAACCATCGGATAATTTAACAAATTGCAACTAGTAGGAAAACAAGTTAAAAACATTTTGAACTAAGAATTGCTGGGGATTTCCTTGTAAGGAAACACCCCTCCAAAAAGAGGCGTATGCCGCTTGAATTGCGACGAGCACACGGTATTCTTTAGTAAAAGGCGAAAGAATAGTTCGCTTTGTGCTCAACGCGCGGCTGCGTGATTTGAATCAATTTCGAAATCCTTGTTTTATAGCGCACTTGCTTACTCCGTGTTGCTCTCGCTACCGATGTGGGACGTTTTGCTCTTCGACTCCAAACCAAATCCCGGCTTCCCCATCTCCGCTTTTCATTCATAAACACTTTCATCATAACTTATTCACAAAGGCAAATCAAGCTAGATTGATAAAAAAGGGTGTAACTAACTAGAGCAGTTGGGGAATATAACTACCAATGAAGGGCTGAATCCCAACTGATTCTGTTTCAACTTCCCTCCCTCTCGAGCTTCTATGGCGAAATCAGCAAGAAGCTTCAACAGCCCATCATTTTTCCTTCATGCCATCTCCATTTCCCCATTCTCAAGCCCCAAGAAGAGCTCAAGAAACCGGCAGCCCTCTCTCCCTTTGATCTTCTTCCTCTCCCTCTGGAGTCTCAGCGCCCTACTCGGAATCTGCAGCCTCGCATTCTACACCATATCTCACTACCCCATCCCATGCTCTCTTCTCCCACCTTCATCGCCGCCCTCTCCCCTTCTCTTCGCCTCTCTCTCCTCGCTCTTTCCACAGCCCGCATTATCACGCACCGCCATGGTGCCGCTGCCCGCTCACGGCGCCCCCGCAAATCCAAATATCTCCGCCGCCGAGAGGGAGTTCTGGCGCCAACCCGACGCCCAGGGCTACCGCCCCTGCCTCGATTTCAGCCTCCAATACCGGAAATCTTCTCCCAAAATCTCCAAGGAGAAGAGGAGATTCCTGGTGGTGGTCGTTTCCGGTGGGCTCAATCAACAGAGAAATCAGATTGTTGATGCAGTTGTGATTGCCAGAATTCTTGAGGCTGCATTAGTCGTCCCTGTTTTGCAGGTCAATCGCATTTGGGGAGACGAAAGGTATCGCGTATTCATTCCTTCTTTTGCCATTCTTGTTCATGGAATTTGGATTAGACTCAAAAGTTTTAAATCTTTTTGTTTTTGCAGTGAGTTTTCAGATATATTTGACTTGGAACATTTCAAGAAAAGCTTGCAAGCCGATGTTCGTGTTGTCTCATCACTCCCTTCTACTCATCTTGTTTCGAAGCAGTCCATTGAAAATCAAATTCCATTTCACGTTTCATCCATGTGGATTCGTGCAAGATTCCTCCATCAAGTAATACGGTTTCAATCAATACAATTGAGGACTTGTTTTGGCATTGATTGATCACTAATTGGTGAGTTTTGATGATCATGAATGCAGCTAAATGAAGATGGTTTTCTGATATTGAAAGGGCTGGATTCTAGGCTCTCCAAGAATCTGACGCCGGATCTCCAAAAACTCCGCTGTAAGGTAGCCTTCCACGCGCTGAGATTCGCCTCTCGGGTTCAAGAAGTGGGGAACCAGATAGCGCGGAGAATGTGGATTGAAGGTCCCTACATTGCTGTCCATCTAAGGATAGAGAAGGATGTGTGGGTGAGGACCGGTTGCCTCACCGGCTTGGGAGACAAATACGACGCCATCATAGCCAAGGAACGGAGGTCCAACCCGGACTTCCTCACTGATCGCCTCAACATGACCCAAGCTGCACGGCGCCTTGCAGGGCTCTGCCCTCTCAATGCCCTAGAAGTAGCAAGGTGAGTGAGTGATTGATTCATTAGTTGAGATTGCCCTCAAACTTAAAACATAAAACAATGCCTATTTTATGCAGGCTTGTGAAGGCTTTGGGAGCACCTAGCAGTGCTCGTGTGTACATAGCGGGAGGGGAGCCGTTTGGGGGCAGTCACGCGCTGCAGCCACTGGTGGATGAGTTCCCAAACATAGCAACAAAGGAGACGTTGGCACGAGGGGGAGAGCTGGCTCCGTACCTCAACAGATCATCCATTCTTGCAGCCATAGACTACATTGTGTCTTTGAGCAGCGACGTGTTTGTGCCTTCACACGGAGGGAACATGGGGCGAGCAATGCAGGGGCACCGGGCATATGTGGGGCACCGCAAGTACATAAGGCCTAACAAGAAGGCGTTGCTCCCGTTGCTGGAGGACAGGTCGGTGTCGGAGGAGGAGCTGAGGAGGATTGTGCAGAAGATGCATAACTACTCAATGGGGCAGCCTGAGTTGAGGAGCAAGAAGCTGGATAGAGATGTCTTGGCATATCCTGTGCCTGACTGCATGTGCAAACAATGAATTTTTTTCTCACCCATCATCTAACCATATAGTAAAATTCTTTTTTACTTGCAACAACAATACCCTTTGTGTAGATGTTGCAATCTCAGCAATATATTTCTTGTGCTTCATGTTGAGTTTCAATTTCAATTTGCTTTGATAAACTAAATTATTGCTCACTGTCTCGCCAACTAAATTTAATTCAAAGAAATTAGATTAGATATTGAGTGATTAAAAAAATCTAGGAGTGCAACTGATGTTTTCTTGACCTTTTCAAATTCGAACTATGACTACTAAATAATTCGACCTTTTTTGCATTTTCATTTTTTTTGTTTGTTTTAATGGTAAGCTAAGTAGTTGGGCTCTATGACGATTAATAATATAAATAAACTATTGGGCCAACTACGATACATTCATTCCTGTTATTTTTTGATGCTTCATTATAGTTTTGGGTGAGAAGGAAGAAGCTTTTGTGATTCTTTGGGCAACATCAGTCGTTTTCTTGCAAAACTTGGCTTCGAGCACCAAACGACGACTTTGTTTCATCACTCTCGCTGATACAATTCAGTCACCCAGAAATCTTCTCTAAGGTCGCCCATTAATTTGATTATGTGTTTTGCGATGGCTTTCGTTTGTATGGAATCTTGATTCATCACGGGATCAAATCATCTTTTTTCGTCTGTGTCATTTTGATACTGAAATTTCTTAGAAATAAAGAATTGTTTGTAGGCCATCTTCCGATGGAGATTTCTAGGTTAGGAAGAGAAAACCATGAATACAACCATGGAAATCAACTTTTGCAGTATCTACTCAGGAATGGGAACCTTCATTTTTCTGATTGTATTTGAAATGTTGGTGGCTGAAAATTGTGACAATTTTTCTCGTATGTCTTAAGGGCTTCTCCTCTCTTTTTTATTTAATCTTATATATTCCTAGTGCTTTGTTTTTATGTTCACATAGCTGAATTCTTTCTTCATTTCAAGATAGGTTGATCATTTGTAACTTGTATTAGTACCAAAATTTCAGACTTGCCCCCAAAATGCTGCCCGTTAAACCAAGCTCAAATTGAAATTTTTAGAATTTTAGTTTGGAATTTAATTTGGCATGTTCATGCGATCAATGCAATGAGAGTGAATGATCATTGGCATGGAGAATCTGCATTACAAATTCCCTGTTGTTGAGTGGTGATAAATCATATTCCCTTTCATCATTGAGATAGATATTTGTGGTGAGATGTATGCATTTTTGCTTGGCTTTACCAGAACCAAGGATTTCTTAATAAGATGGAAGTTTATCTGACCACAACCACAAGTGAGGTTGTCTTTCTGCAATTTAGTGTTACATGTGTAGATGTATATATTTCTGAGTGAACCTCTTTCAAAAGTCAAAACCACAGCCACAATGCTTGCTTCTTGCATGACTATTTAATCCTTTATATTATCCTTTCCCGTCTCATCTTTTATTCTGTTTTCTGTTTGCTTTTAGTCTGCTCTTTTAGTGTTCAGTTTTTGATGGCCTGACTGTCTTAAGAACAATTCAGGGCTCCTGAGTTGCCGATGGCTTCTTTCAAAGCATTTCTGAACAGCCCTGTTGGTCCAAAAACCACTCACTTTTGGGGCCCTGTTGCTAACTGGGGTTTCGTCATTGCCGTAAGATTCTCCACCAGGGTGAAAGCTACAGAATTTTAATTAGTTTCAACTTTCAAGCTGCATTGACATGCAATTGATTTTCATTGTGCAGGGACTAGTAGACATGAAAAAACCTCCAGAAATGATTTCTGGCAACATGACTGGAGGTTTGGAGTTGAATTTCTCAGATTTATAGTATCTTATAATATGTCATGTCATGACTGTGTTGAATAATGCAGCAATGTGCGTATATTCTGCGCTGTTCATGAGGTTTGCGTGGATGGTTCAGCCGCGCAACTATCTGTTACTTGCCTGCCATGCTTCAAATGAGACGGTGCAACTCTATCAACTCTCCCGCTGGGCCAAGGGTCAAGGGTAAACTCCGATTTGACCAATGTGGCTTTGCTTTGAGAAACGATACAAAAAATGTCTATGTTGGTTTTTGTTGCTAGGTACTTGGGAGAGAAGAAAACCGAGGTGTCCCCTCCATGAACCATCCATCCACAACAATGGAAAATAATAGAGTTCTGTATGATTCAAATTTGTCGTCATCTTCAGAAACTACCTTTCCTAAACTGTGTTGTGTATCAAAGATACTCTGATTGATATGTTGCAAAAATCATGCTTATGTTTTGTTTATCTATCTTCAATAATTTATACTAGCTTCCAAGGGCAAGGTTATCTCACACATCTGCAGTGGTGGAACGTACAAGTAAAGAAATTTCTGAAATTACATGACTAGAATATCTATCCTTGGGGCAATACAAAAAGATTGCCACAACATCAAAATTTGGTGTCAAAATTTTTCCTTGGAGGGATGTAGAACATGTCAATCTTCTTCACCTTTCGACTTCTTGCTACTACTAGATTTCATCTTCTTACTTCCACGATGCTCTTTCAACGCTTTCTTCCGTTTCACAGGCGTCACTTCTGCATAATCTTCTTCTGCTGTATTTTCAACTTGTGGTGCAGGAGCTGAACCCATGATTGATGCAAACGCCCAAGAAAGTATAAAAAATGTTATATAAAGGAGGAACTTCATCCAATTCAAAACATTCTGCCAATAAAATGAAAATGAGAAAAGAGTTACTACATACCTTCAATTCGAAAATGTGAATCAAAGACAACAGTAGTAAGATGTTGTTTTAAGAAAACCTGCAATTAAAAAAATAAAAGAGTTGGCTTAATATCGAATTAGAAGTAATGTCATAA
Source organism: Salvia sclarea (assembly GCA_036873715.1). Lineage (NCBI taxonomy): Eukaryota > Viridiplantae > Streptophyta > Magnoliopsida > Lamiales > Lamiaceae > Salvia > Salvia sclarea. Next base: position 2,892,936 of record JAYJMF010000020.1, read on the forward strand.
ACCAATAGAGATTATTGAACAGAGGACAGGAAAAAGAATGGCCTATTGACCAAATTTTCTATTGCTTTCCCATCATCAAGCAGTTTCAGTGCAATATATATGAAAACTGAGTATTATTTTCAGAATAACCCATATTGCTGGCATGGCATCTTTCTATTGGGTTAGCTTTGATCTATTTGACAAATTATTTTCTCTACATACATGGCTGACTTTAAATATTGTCTACAAATGCAGCACTAGTTACAGAGAGCATTTTCTGTACTAATCATAACATAAACATACCGCTGAGAGAAGCTGCCGTGAGTGTATGTCCCAAATCCGCAAGTACCTGTCAAGCCCTAATAACGAAAGCAAATAGCCGGGTCAACAATATTTCCAAGTATATAGGACAACTTTAGCAGGAAAAGTATGAGCATGCTACGATAAGGGTACCATGACTTTTGCAAGATGAATAATGCAAAGAAGAGCTCGCAGTCAAGTAAAGGTGATAAGGAAACAAGAACAAAAACAAAAAGAATAAAAATTAGTAAATACTACTTTAGGTGTTAGGAATTTATACTAGAACATATCCAAAGAATACTTAGTCCGTACAGACATGGGGGGAAAAAGTACAACAAATCAAGAAAACTTGGCCATTTTCTAATACTCACCACAGGAGGCAATCACAGGTAGCTCAGGGTGCCTGGCTATGGATCTTATACTTCCAGCACATTTTCCTATAAAGCATCCAAGAAGTTTCCCTACAACATATGAAATAAAGATGAAATTAGAAAAATACATTGCAATAGGTCTGAGAAATTGCATTAAATATGCAGGGTGTTGACCACATGTTAGGAAAGTGAGTGATTGAGTAAGATGTCAATCTCAAAATCCTACTGAATATTAGTACAGATATCCCGTAAACGATGACCAATAGTATACAGATGCACAAAGTTGTTTCACATGGATGACCAGCCAAAACTCAAAATAAAAGGAAAATGAATTATGACACGTGAATAATTTACTTTGGATCCTAGAGAGGAAGCCTTATAGCTAAATGTGGTTTTGGTAAAGGAAAACCTTATAGTATAAAAAGTGTAAGGATAATTAAAAAATAACATTGTGAAAAAATATTCATACACAAATTTGTAACATAGAAGAATTGGGAAATTATATTTTTTAAAAGTAAAAAAATTGAAGTCTTAGAAACATAGTCATAGATATATACATAATTCATTATTATATCACTACACGATAAGTACCTGTACGAATATCATAGGAAGCAAGGTCGCCTGAGCCATTTCCTATATATATTGTATTTCCATCAATATCTTCACAAACAGCCTTAATGGAGGTTTCTCTGAAATCAATTGAAATCACAGGCCTTCTCTGAGCAGAGATGTCGTAGAGGCGAACCTGCCAGATTAATAAGGTTAGTTCAGCTTATCAACAGAAGCTTCATTTTTGCATGTGCTGGAATAAAGCATGGACTTCACACAAGGTTATATTCCCTCCATCCCATAGAAGTTGTCCTACTTTTGGGCATGGGATATTAGGGAGTTCAAAAGTAGTGTAAACTGGTTATAAGAATATATATTATTTAAAATGTGTAAGTAATAAAGGTGTCCCAAAAAGAAAACAGGACAACTTCTATGGGATGGAGGGAGAACTATTTAGCACATGTCACTTCATTAGAAACATGTTACCAGTATCAGCTAACCAAGTATAAAAGTTTATATAGTAGCAGAATGCAATGAGCAAACGAGAAAAGCTTTGCAAAGTTGCTCAAAAATAATTAAGGTTCAGGTACACCTCTGTATGTAATTTATCAGCTCTATGCTAGGCAAAAAGCAAGATAAATGCAGACATACCAACTGTAGCCTGGACTTAATACCAATATATACCCAGCTAATTTTAAAAAAATCAAATAGTTAAAGTTTGAGTATAGCTTAAATTACCTGATGAGAGTTGGTCCCAGCAACAAATTTTCGATGATCATCTTTACTTAAAAAGGTTGAACATGTAAACCAAGTTGGTGTGAAGATTCCAAGGTTGTCTTTAGGGGGCTACACAAAGATAAATCGAGCAAATTATATAATTTCAGCAAATACTTGAAACAATCGTGCGCATCTCTACAATCATAATGGAGAAAGTCAATGCTTACAGATTTCGCGGTCCAGATCTTCACACATTTGTGAAGATCCCATATGTTAACTTCAACGCCTTTCCTGTGTTAAGACATAGAGACAAAGGATGTCACAACCTTACTGTAGGTCACTAACTATTAATTTGACTTGTAGGATTGGAAACTTAAAGGGAGCTTACCCTCCAAACACGGCATGACTCTCATCCCCGCTCACTTTTGAGCACAAAATATTACCCGATTCACATACATTCCACACTGTCGGAGAAGGATCCCGAACAGACTCTGCTGGAGTTCTGCCGAATTTGACAGATTCCATTCTCACGTGTCCTTTTGTTGTAGAGGCAAGCAGTGTACATGACCTAAGACAAGAATTGATTTCCCACGAAATAATAATTATAAAAAGGACCAACGACAAGTAGCAGAAAGAGTTTTAGCATTAACATTCACTAAATTGCTATGATACCTAGATGATGACTCTGATTTATATTTTTGCAACAAATGCACCCCAATAATGGCATCATCCTCGTGACTGACTGCAGACTGAGTCAACCGACAGAAATCTGGAATATGAACTTGAATATCCCCATTTATAGCACTAATGACTTCAACCTGTGATACAAAGTAGTAACTCATGTCGGTGACTCACGTAAAATTTCAGTATGAAACACGGCCTTCAAAGTTTTCCAGAAGCAAGGAAAAAAAAACTTACTGATCCAGATTTCCTTGCAATACTGACCAGCTGCAAGATTTTCACATTTCCATGCAATTAAAGTGACAGACAACAATTAGAATATATGAGAAGAAAAAAAATTACTCATATTCACAAGTTTTGGAAGTACTGCATCCATCCCAATCATAGAGTCCATTTTGGGTTGTCGAAACAACTACTCTCATACCCCCTCGGTAATCTTGAAATTTTAAAATATTAAAACACTTTACATTGAATCAGAACATGCTAAATAAGAACAATGTATTAAGTTTGGTCGCCTAATTTGCTTTCCCAGTAAGGTCTTTAATTAACATGAAAAACAAATAAGGATCATATAGTTGGGAATAAGAGATTAATGAAGACCTTAAGGCTAAAAAAAAGTCAATCTAATCAACCACAACAGTATTCTTCTGTGTTAGTATTATGCTCTCCGTCTGAATCAATTATATTAAAGACTTTAAAAAATACCTCAAATTCGAAGCCACATGCTCCATAATACAGTATGCCCGTCAAAGCATCTCTCACTAATAGTAAACTTAGCGTTTCATCATCAACAGCAAAACAGTTTCCAACAAAGAAAAAAGGTCCTAACTGTAACATTTCAACATTCTTAATGATTTTATTATTTATATGAGATCAATCAGATCGATCATCAAGAAAGCTATCCATGAATTCTCAATGCATACATGATTATTAAGCAGATATAGGTTTCCTAAATAGGTATATAATCTAACAAACTAGATAGGTAGGAAAACTGCCAAGCCTTCATTTTTAACTCTTGAATAACATCACTGTTGATTAGTCTCAAGAACTACACTAGAATGAGTTTTTCATTTTCACCAAAATCTAGCACCAATAGCCAAAGAGGTAAAAAAGAATTACCGGGTCAGACTCCCGATCGAGAATTGAGGCTGAAAGGACGCATTTGGAGGCGTCAGGGTCACCCCATTGGTCAACCAGTTTAGCAGCATCTCCATTCTGCCCGCCACGTGCCTCCGAAACTGTTTGATAAATTTCGGATCAAGAATTCACCGAATTTTCACATGCAACTTAAAAAATGAAGTATAGAAAAAGTTGATGGCTGACTGATAGCTCGTCTTTACCTTTGACAAGGCCGAGAGCATCAAAGGTTAGGGCTCGTAAAGGAGGGCAGCCAGCACTCTCCACTGTTGTTGTACGCGGCATAACTCTTTTAAATCTAATCTATACACAGAGGACCGTCCAAATCAATATCAATTTGAAATGTAGATATACAACTTAATAGAATTAGGGCTTCTTGATGGTGAATAAGAAGTTGACCTGATGAACAAATAGAATTAGGGTTTCTTGATTTTGTTGAGTTGAGGCCGAGGAGAGGGCGGCGAGCACGAATGCACGGCGGCAGTGGTGGTAGATTGAGGAGGGCTTCCTGCAGAGAGGGAGAGGTGAAGTGGAAAATTATTTATTTATTTATTTACTCTTAGGTCGTGTTTTTAACTTGATAATTGAGTGGCCCAAATTCAGTTTTAAGACTACTCTTGTTGGGCTTTTCGAAGAGGTGTTACATAAGTGGGCCAAATTTAGAGTAATTATTCAATAATTATGTTGTGTTATAAGAAATACTCGGTCTTTTTGTATTGACTCAATTTCCTTATTGGGATGGTCTTTTTGTATTGACTTATTCCATAAATGGAAATACTATTTTACTTTTTAACCACACAAACACATGGCCGCATACTTTACTTTAATTTTCAACCGTACAATCTTTTCTACCAACTATTTCCTAAAATTATGTGTCTTTTTTATTTGGGCCAATACAAAAAACCCGGAGGAAGTAGCATTTGTAGTTTCTTTTAGGAGTATTACTCATTTATAGTTTTATTTTTCTATCCATTAGCATTTTATAGCCTAACATTTATATAATATATAAATATAGCTTTATCTTATTAAAATTGTGGTAATTATAGTCCTTTTTTTCTTTGGACTCTTTTATGAATAATTACAATAATATAAAACTATACTATTATATATTTTGGACTAATTCTTATATAGAGACAACTATTAAAATAACCATTTTAAGATAGTAAAAATAAATTTTGGCATGTAAATATAAAAAGATAAAATATAGCCTCTCGTTTCACGAATTTACACATGTTAATTCGTGAAATGGTGAATTTTACACACATTTCACGAATTTGCAGATGCGAATTCGTGAAATGATGCATTTTACACACCAATTCACGAATTTGCATGTGCAACT
>JAYJMF010000020.1:2912780-2928968 GCA_036873715.1 Salvia sclarea
ATAAGTATTATTTTACTCTTTTAATATGAATTTGAATTATTTATTTGTGCAGGGTCATCGAATTCAAGCTTCCATATCAGTGAGGTACAAAGGTAGGTTTATGTCTATACTAAATGAAGGTGATATAAATGGAGAGGTTGTCAATTATTGATCACATACTTTGAACACCATCGACAAGAAATCAAGGAATAAAAAAGTGATTGTCAAAATCCTTCGTTTATAGATTCAGAAAGACAAATTGGACAAAGAAGGCATAAAATATTAAGAACTAAACACCAGAAGGCTGATATTGAGGAATGGGGATAGCGTGACTATTTAAAACTTTCTTCAAATTGCACACACGTAGTTACATAGAGACACCTATATTTGGCTATTTTATGGAGTTGAATATTTAACTGATTTCTAACTTTTTCATCGCTCATTTAGTTATTGTTTGAAGACAAAAATGATTTAGTTATTGTTTTGAAACCCATAACTGATTTCTACTAGCTAATTACTCCAATTTTTATTATTGAAAATTTTGAAATGTATGAGATTTTGGATTATATTCATTTTTATGTGAAAATAGCTATCAATAAAATCGACAAAGTGAAAATCAAACTATTTTAACGAGGTAAAATCGAAACGTTTCAACACAAATAACTTCATTAAAGATGAACATTTTTTAAACTTCTGCTTTATCAGGAATTTGAAAATAATGACACACAAAATCAAATAATAATAATAATAATAATAATAATAATAATGATAAAAAAATAGCGTTATTTGATTCCCGTCGAATTTCGATGGGTTATCGACTAGTTTTATAATAGGAAAATCAGAACTTTTATTGCTTGGTTGGGGAGAAGCTTAACCCCCTTAGATCCGCCCATGCATCCAATGCCAGTAGTAATATATAGGTAAAAAATAAAATAACTAATTTTCGAGAAAAAAAAATAAATATCATGATTTTGTATTGATCTAAAAAAAATTGCTATAAATATTATATTATTAAATAAAAAATCATATTCATATGCGTTTACTTTGAATAATATGATCAAATGATAAGCAGCTCAAGCAATCAAACAAAACAATCCATCAGATTAATTTGAATTGTTGTTTATGAAGGGACTAATCTTTGGTGGATATCTGAAAATCAAAAGTGTTGCGAGACGACCTCCAAGAAACGCCCACCGCTGGCATGCTTCCCCATCCTCTCCCAATGCAGCGCCACCACCATAGCTTTTCTCTAAGCTCCGACATCCACTCTTGCCAATCAAAGTCCCCAACCCTCGAAGAGAATTTCGCATGTGATAAACAAAATTCCTACGAGAGTATCATCTCTACTGTCTTGAACGTCCACCAAGAGCGTATTACTTGTCCTATTTAGACTATGATCTTACCTTTTCACAAAAATTCAAAGACCATCATGTATTTTGTTACAGTTTAGATAGTCAAAACCAATTCTTCAGACGTGGATTCCAGAAAAGTCAGTTACAAAAGAAACTATTTCATCACCATATGTCTAAACCCATCTATTTGTCCTGCTCAAGTAGAGAATGCGTTCCTCTCCATATAATCACAAAAATGAGAGGAAACAAACGAATTTAGGGCAGAGCAGGGTGTAATGGTTGGTGATGAGTTAGCTGTTGAGAGTGGAGAGCACTCCTCCAGTTGCAGTAGGAAGTATAACCTCCCAACCAGGCCCTTTAAGAGGATAGGCGCTTCCTTTTGCATCACCCTCCTCGACCTCGGATGGACCAGCAACTAGATCACTACGGTCCAGGACTTTCTCCAGATCTTCGTCGCTGATGTCGGTCTGAATCCATCTGTCCTCTTTGTCTTCCTCATCACGAAGAAGGGCTAGCAGTTCCTCTTCCTACACCAAATTGACAGGCGTTATCTATGAACAAAACAATCATCTCATATACTGTGATAAGATTATCAAATTGCACCAACCGTAATGGTATCTGAACCATCCTTAGATCTTTCCTGTTTAAACTGGCCCTTGCCGATCACCACGTGCTCAAGCCTCAATTTGCTGAAAGCTCTTTTCAGCATCCGACCCTACAAGTATCAAAATTAAGTTTCACTATGGAAATTACGAAAAAGGGCAAATGGCTATGATTGGGGGGGATGGGGGTTGTGGCTAGAGTGTGCATAATCGTTGAGGCACCTCAATAGATTGGGCAGTAGCTAGCCTGTAAACATGAACAGGTTTTGTTTGACCAATTCTGTGACACCGATCCATTGCCTGTAAATCCGCCTGAGGATTCTGCGACGCAATCGGAACTCAGTCAATAAAAAAGAAATTGCATAGAACAGCATCAAGTTAGTCAGGCATGTGCGCATGAACGGGAGATGAAAACTAGAGTTCAAAGAGATACCCAATCACTATCGTATAAGATGCAGGTGTCAGCTGCTGTAAGATTAATACCCAACCCACCAGCTCGGGTACTGAGGAGAAAGATTCTCAAGTCGCTATCCACATCATTGAATTCCTGAATCTGTTTGTTATTTAACCAAAAAATCAAGCCAAGTTAACTACAAACTCAGTAAATGAACAACTCAAATCTAAAAATATAATCTCTGGCAATGTTCTTTTAGCTTGAACAAGTCAACAACAAAAGTTTGAGAATAAAATCATCTCACAAGAAATACAGTAACAAACTTTTATTTTGATACTCTTCCAAATTCAATAACGCAGCAAGATAAAAACATCATGTTTTGGTATGTGGCAGTTCAATAAAATGGAAACAGGAAGCAACAAAATGTAGTATATATGAAACATAAAAGTAAACGGATGAATAACTGCTGCTAAGTTAAAAGGGAAGACAGAAGTCATATATGAAACCAAAGCAAACACATCACCTGAATAACAAGACACATAAAGCAAATAAAACGGTCAATATAGTTATACCTGTCGTCTTCGTTCTGCTAATTGAACACTGCCATCAATCCTGCAAACTTCGAATCCCCTTTCACTAAAATAGTAATCCATTATGTCTAAGATCTTGGTCCACTGCGAGAATATCAAAACCTAAAAGCACAAAGAAAATTTCAAAATGAGAAAACAAGTAGACAGTAATGCACATCTTCACACTAGTCTTCATACAAAGAACATGCTCTGACATACTTTGTGCTTGCGGGCAAAGAGCTTAGCCAATAGTCTATCCAACAATTGAAATTTGCCACATTGCTCTACAATCTGTTCCACAGGAGGGTAAAGATCTGCCAAACAGTATGACATTGAAAGGTGAGGAGCATTTATAATTTATAAATTTATATAAAAAAGAAGTTTTGGGTGGCAGATAACATACATGAGCCATCAAATACAGACTCCAAAAGGTCAGGGTGGTTGCAGTTCTTCCTTAGTTGAATCATCAGATTACTGAGCTTTCCTTTGAAACCATGACCTGCAAAAGCTAATAAAGTCAGCCATCCAGGTTGCTATGACTTTGACAGAAACTATCCATAGATTCAAAAAACGTAGCAAGCAAAATAGTGCACGAATAGGGTCCACATAGCAAAGTATCTAAGCTCTGTTAAAGTGAACATACTGCAAAGAGCCAAAGATACACACATGTATAAAGGCACTGAATTAAGAGAATTTTATATTTCAGTCTACTCTTTATAGAATAAAAACCAAACACGGGTCATGTACAACCACAAAAAAGTGTACATCTCCACATGAAGATGCACAGCACCATCTATATTTTAAAACTGGCTATTAGCCAGATGGAATGTAGTTATTACCATTAAATGATTTCTCTATCAGGTGACCCTCCAGTGTTTTGTTAACAAGATGATCCTGGAAGTTCTTCTGATGATCAGTCAATGTTGCGTACAAGAGAATTTCTTTCTTCCGAGGAAGCATTTGCTCAACATCAGACTTCATCCTACGCAGCAGAAATGGACGCAAAATAGCATGGAGTTTGGCCACTACCTGCAGATTTATGCAGCGACAAACTAAAAAATAAGCATCAAATAGGCAATCGTCTTAGGCAGCACATTACATCATTAAAAGCATACCTGAGCCCTTCTTTTCTCTTCTATCTCTTCCTTGAGGGCTTCACTGGTGCACCTCCCCGAGAAATCGAACCTGAGATCCACACAACAAATAAGACAAAAAGGAAGACAAGGAATGTCATCATTAATCAAAAGTCATACTTCACAAGTTTGAATATCTGCAGAAGGAATGCAAAGGTTCAAAGAAAAGAATTCCACTAAACACATAGGAATAGAAGTGGAATAGATAGCAAACAGAAAATTATTCCTGGATGGAAACTAAAAAGAATCCACAAAAAGTAATACTCCCTCCGAATACCTTGTATTGGCACATTTTAAATAAATGGATGAACTTTTTGTATTGGCACATTCCAAAAATAGAATAAATTAGGGAATGGAAGAAGTGCAAAAAGTACAAAAAGAGGGAGTAATAAAATATAAATATAAATATAAAAAGTACAAAAAGGGGGATAATTAATGTTAAATGAGGTGGAGTGACTCCCTTAATAAAGTTTTTCTTAAAGGGGGTACAGAAAGTGTTGTGCCAATACAAGGTGTTCGGATGGAGTAATAGAATAGTAGTAGCATAATCCTCATTCAACATCTTGCTTAAGCATCACATTTTTCTGAAATAATGTACATTTTCAAAATACAGCATGTCAATCTAGAATCTAGATTGTAAAGTTACAATAACATCATGACCACTTTATATTTGACAATAGGGTACGATATACATAGATTAAAGGTGCAACTTCAAACTACTCAAATAACTATCAGCCAACTATAAGTTACTTACCATGATTCGAACTCTTCATGGGATGAAAATATATCAGGAAGGATAAAATTCAACAGTGACCAGAGCTCCGCCAAGTTGTTTTGCAGCGGTGTGCCAGTCAAAAGAAGCTTATTCTCAACGGGCAAGAGTTTCAATTCCTTCAGTAATTTACACTTTGAGTTCTTCAACCTGTGTCCCTTCAATAATCATTATATCTTAGAACAAATAATGCTAACACGCCAACATTCTAAAACTTCAGGAACTCACACTGAATTCAGAAAACAAAATAACAGTCACAAAATTGATATATACCTCATCAACAACAATGTATTTCCAGCTGTAATGTCTCAGTATTGGTCTTGCATCAGCCATTGCTACTTCATAAGAAGTAATGACAATAGGGAACTTGGGCCCTATAGTTCTAGGCATATGCTTCCTTGCAATTTCAGTTCTCTCTTTCTTATTACCATGGTAAATGATTGCATCTACCGAGGGTACAAACCTAACAGATTCAACCAGTCATTGTGTATTACAATTATATCATTTAGAAAAATAAGAATCTTCAACCATCACATGTAGACAGAATAATCATATACCTTTCAATCTCATTCATCCAATTTGATAGAGTGGATAGAGGAGCAATAACCAAGTAAGGTCCATGCAGTCCATTTCCTTTGAGGTGAGCAAGAAAAGCAATTGTTTGAATTGTTTTCCCAAGCCCCATTTGATCCGCGAGGATCCCATTCAGTCCATTTTGCCACAATGAGATCATCCATTTCACACCTTTAAGTTGATAATTTTTCAACTTTCCACCAGTCAGCAGAGGTACCAATTCTGCCTGCTCTTCCTCTATATCTGTAAGGGTCGAATCTTCCGCAGAACAACCATCTTTAGTTCGAGTAAGCATAGCTGCAACAGCTCTCTTTGCTTTCCTCTACAAAATTACAGGAGTTGTTTTGCATTATGCTGTGTGTGGCTTGTAAGTGACTAAATCAGAATGATAACCAGTCAAAATGACATTTGAAGAAAAAAGGATATTTTTTTATAAAAATAAGAGGGGAAAAATTATTACATTATTATAATTTGCACCGGCCTTTCTTTTAGAACCACGGCCTCTCTTTCCACCTTTGACACTTTTCTCATCATCCTCCAACCCATTCTAACATATCAGAATACAAATTATGTTAGCAGAGATATATTCACAAATCAAATTTATACAGCATGAAAATCCAACCTTTGTGATATCATCCATTTTCTCCAGTAGAAACTCGGAGTAAAGCTGGGTTTGTGTTAAAAGCTCATCCAATTTCGTGAACTGGGTGTCATTCAAGGGAGGTGGTCCGTCTATAGGCTTCTGCTCTTCTTCTTTCAATCGCTCTTCCTGCAGCTTTTCTACCTCCTCATCCATGGTTTTTGAAACAAGTGAATGGTCTGTTTCCTTAACATCTTCTACCTCCACTTTATCATTAGCATTCTCCTTGCAATCCTTTAACTCAAAGTAAGACAGATTCAGAGTCCGAGTCAATAAAAAATTAGTAAGCTCAAGAAATAATAGAACAATTGTAACTCTATTACTCGCAAACTCGGGGATTTGAGGGTCCAAATACACGGTATGCAAAGGAATAAATTACTCCATATTAGACAATCACAAACCAGTTCTAAGAAAGAGCTAGTAAAAGAGTAAAAGCAGTAACAATTTGCAAAAAATCAAGGCTATTCAAATATTAAAAGTTCCGTTATAACACTCTATGACCAAAATAGGCAACTTTGTATAGAAAAAGGATATTGTAGTGGGTTGAGGTAGCTAGTAGAACATCATCGCAAAAGGAAGATAGCCTAAGACGAGGGATTAGTTCCCCCATTTTCAAAATCGTAGGAAAATCATGTATAAGACAATATAGGTGGAGGTGTTCTTGTGTTCACCTATATCTATTGTACAGACATGACTTTACTGCATGCCTTCGCCCACATTTTGAAAAACACTACCATCGTATTTCAATCTCACCAAAAGTTAAAAGATATTTCACCAACAAAATACAAAATAAAAAGTAAAAATTAAGCCCAGAGAAGTGTAAATGACAATACCTCCTCTTCAAGGACAGAGGTCGGAGAATCTGCAACAGACTCGCTCTTCACTTCGTTCTCAGCAGCCATTTCTCTCTCTACCTTCAGCTATTAGAAGTAATAGTAAAATCAAATAAGAAAGTGTAGAAATCACAAGGAAAATGAATCAACCTTTTTAACTTCAATTTGATCAAACATTTACAAAAGAACAAACTTTGAAACAAAACCCCCAAAAGTTATCAATAACCCTACACAAACATTACAAATCTTTTCCTTTTTCTTTATAGGAACCACAAACATTAGAACTACTTACTCAATATGAGTGCAATTGAATATGAATGGTATCTTCTCTTTCTCGTTATCTCTGTCTCCAAATGAAGCAAGAGACGAGAAAGAATGGAGAGAAGCAAAAAGGAAAGGGAGAATTGGAGGTTCAAAAAAGGCGTGCACAGTTATTTATTTCAAGGTAATGGGCATTCTGTCTGCAGATGCGATGGGCGGGAAAAGACCTAATTATGTTTCGCCTCGGACATTCCCGTTTATTTCAGAAATGCCACTCCTTCGCGGAGTATTTATTACTCTGTACCCGTCGGATATTCGACCCGACACCCTGCTCCATTTCAATTTTCAAATGTAAGCTATTTGAATTCTCACAATCACAAATGACTGATGAGATCTTCTATTAACCGACATCACATAAATTAATTTATAGAGTACATGTGATATTTCTAAAGAAGAAAAAGAAGTTGGACCATAAAATTGTGTGGAAATGCAATGTTTGGCAGTTGGCAATTAATTGTTGGATTAGGAAGTTGAAAGGAGAGTAGAGTCGCATATACAAGTATTGTTAGTCTTCGTAGTCGGAGGTGGTGAAGTCTTGAGAGGCCATGACCATCTTCTTGAACTTGAACATGTCGGCGTTGTATGCCTGCGTGTCGTAACCCCCGTTGGGGTTGTAGACCGCGCTCTGCCCGGGCTTCACCCCCTCGTTCAGGTCATCCAAGGACGAGTCTCCATCCAGAGCCCGCACTATCTGGCTCATTTTAGGGCGCTTTCTCGCAGAATGCCGGATGCTGGCAGCCGCGCACGTCGCCATACGAGAGACCTCCTGCTCGACGAATTTACCTTGCAGCCGAGGATCCACCAGTTCTTCGAAGTTGCCATCTTCAAGCGCCTTTGATAGAAGAGGCCGAGCCTGCACCAAATTTCATTAGAATATGCATCAAATCAAATCAAATAAAATCAAATTAAATGAAATGCCAACCCAGTCTACTAGACTGTCTTCCATCGCGTTGGAGAGATCAATAGGTCTCCGGCCAGTTATGAGCTCCAGCAGCATCACCCCGAATGAGAACACATCAGATTTCTCCGACAATTTCCCGCTCGATGCATATTCAGGCGCCAGATACCTGTCGTTCATATCCTATATTATACTACAATCCTCTTTACTACCATCAATTAATTACTTCATGAATTCTCACCCAAAAGTTCCCATTACGCGCGTAGACACATGAGTGTGGTTATCAGTTGTCAGTTTAGCCAAACCAAAATCAGCAACCTAATTAAGATCCATCAATTAATATATCATGATGATCATGTAAGGATTATGATAAATACCATTGCTTCATAATTGTTGTCAATTAGAATATTTGCAGCTTTGATATCACGGTGGATAATTCGCGGTAAACCTAGAATCAGAATGCAAGGTGATGAATAAATTAACATGGAGTAGTAGAGAATTGAGAAATCGAAGAAGAATCACACAATCTTCATGCAAGTAAGCAAGCCCCTTGGCTGATCCAACTGCAATACGAAGCCTGGTCGCCCAATCAAGCACAGGTTCAGCATTCACTGCAATACGTGTTATTATTATAAAAAATATAAATTAAGTGGAGTACGTAGGTGAATGAAGAATTAATTACCATGAAGATGAAACTCGAGCGTCTTGTTGGCAACGTACTCGTAGACGAGCAGTTTGTTGTGATTGGCAATGCAGTAGCCGACGAGGGAGACGAGGTGGCGGTGATGGACGCGGCTGATGATCTCCACCTCCGCCTGGAACTCGCGCTCTCCCTGCCCGCTGCCGCTCTTGAGGCTCTTGACGGCCACCTCTCTCCTGTCGGGCAGAACGCCCTTGTGGACGAGGCCGAAGCCGCCTTGGCCCAAGAGGTTGAGTTGAGAGAAGCCGTTGGTGGCCGCGGCCAGCTCCTCGTACCCGAACTGGTACATACCTCCCATATTCTGCGATTGCATCACGCCATGCTGCCCTGAATATCCTGAGCTGAATTCGCCGCTCATGGCCGGAGGCTCCTGCCATTGCGACGGCTCTTGGTTGTAGTATTGCTTTGCACCTAATCAATTTCCACCCGAATTAATAACTGCTACACCATCCAATTTATTCAGACAAAGAGAGAGATACCGTTAGGCTGGTGAGCGGGTTCCATTAAATAATCCGATTTTCTTTTTCTCCGGTTCCAGTTGCAGATGAGGCAGAAGATAACGAACAGAAGCACAACGATCACTACTCCTCCCACAACAATCCCGATTATGATAGGTCCATTTAAATTATCAGAATCGTGAGGACTCGGCGCCGAACCGGCGGGCCGCGAGGATGAGGCTGGGCGCGGCGGGTTGGGGGAGAGAACGAGCTGCGACGACGGAGTTGAATCTGGAGAAGTAGGTTTTGGCTGGGGCGGAGTAATTGCCGGCAATATTGGGGAAGAATCAGCTGCTTCTATGGGAGGATTTTGCGTGGGAACGGCTTCTGCTGCAGGGGGCGGGGTGGTGGCGGAGGGAGATGGAGGCGGCTGGGCGGGAGGAGATGGCGGTGGGGTGGCGGAGATTGCCGGCGGAGGAGGGGATTCGGCTGGAGGCGAGGGGGATTCGGGGGGTGAAGGTGGGGGGGTTGCGGGAGGTGGAGGGGAGGAAGTTGGCGGTGGCGAGGTTGGGGGAGAAGGCGGGGGCTGCGAGGGAGGTGGAGGTGTGCCTGCTGGGGGAGAGGGGGGCGGCGTTGATGCTGGCGAGGGCGGGGGCGGGGGCGGAGTTGATTCTGGAGAAGGCGGGGGCGGCGTTAACGTTGATGCTGATGTTGGAGGAGAGGGCGGCGGCGTAGACTCTGACGGAGGTGATGTTGAAGAAGAAGGATCAGACGGCGGAGAATCCGTCGAAGATGAAGATGGCGGAGTAGCCTCCGACGACGACATTATAATAATAATGATTGAATTAACCCAAAAACTCCACCTAAATATACATGAAGATCACATGCATGAATTCGCCGTTTTGTGTAAAACCAACAATGATTGAGTATGGTGAAATTGCATGGTACGAAATCATGGGATGATCGACATGAATTTGCGTGTGCGCTCTGTCTCTCTCTCTTCTCTCTTTGTTTTGTTTAATTTTCACCTAAAATTTGAGAAAGCTAGGTTGAAAGGTAAGACAGAGGAATAATGCGATTGTGGTAGTTGCTATCTTACGAAGCCTGCCCCCTTCGTTTGCCTTCCTATAAAACAGCATGCTCTCTATCTTCTCTCTCTCGTTTTTGCATCTTTTTTTTTACTCATTATTCAAAATATATCACGACTTCTCAAGTCAAACTCGACAAGTGGATGGATCACACTAACGCATGCATAAATCTATCATTCTTTAATTTCATTCTTTTAGTCTAACAAAAATAATGCCTATCAGACCGAGCTACTATTTATCTTTTATTAATAATATTTCAAATCGGAATTCTAAAAAGTGATTCTAATTAAATCGAACTCAGTATAGCTAGATCCTAATGAAATATTGTGGAATTTTGAGTCCACAATTCATTTGATTTTTGCTATAGTAATTATCTGTACCACAATACAGAATAGGATTCGAGGATGTAGTCACAGTAGGAAGCTCAAACTCAAAGCAAATCCAAACAATGTAACACCGAAATGAAATTAGATAGAGCCAAAGCAGTTTAATTACACAAATAAAATGCGCAACTTTTGAAGTTGAATTGAAGTGTTATAGTCATAGATTACGAAGTAGCATGAAAATAAGAAAATGAAATGCGTGATTTAACCATAGCATTGATCTGTTGGAAGCGGGCCGGGAATGGATCCGTTGTGAAAGAAGTGCAATCCAAAGACAATGATGATGGCTAACAAGGAGAGATAGGAGAGGCCCTCAACAGCCCCCAGCAGGCCGAAGGGCCCGTTGGGGAGGCCCGAGCCCGTCTTGGTCTTGGTATAGAGAGACCACGCAACAATGCCCACCACCACAAGGTAGCTCACTCCTTCGAGTGCACCGATAGAGCCCGCGGGCCCCGGCGGAAGCCCGCACCCAGTAGCCTTGAGAGTGTAAAGGGACCACCCGATCACCGGCGTCGCCACTAGTCCGCCCACCACGGCGGCGGCCTCCACGCTGCTCTCATTGGCCTTCGCCATGGCCTGTATTTTGAGAATTGCCTTCTGCTTGGTCAATTTTATTGGCAGCGACGCCAACGCCGACAATCGTAATAGTAGCATCTTTCTTCCACTTTATCTGCTTAGCTTTTCCGATGGAATCTGTTTATTATCGCCTCACCTTATCCCACTGCCAAATTGCTAAACCACATGATTTTGGGCCTTTCCGACATTTTACTAGTTGGATAGCTTGGGCTACTGTTTGTTGCTATTCAATGGTATATATATTAATAATTAGTTATTATGATATATTAAGGAAATAATGGATGTGTCCACTGCAGTCAAATTGAAACGAGACAAAGTAGTATTTTCAAATGAAAATATATCTGTGCTAGATTTGGATTATGCAACCAATATAAAAGCGATGAAGCCAAGTCTGAATAATTTATTATTACAAACATAGTCAATAAGAAAGCCCAAGAATAAGTCCAAAGTGCTTAGCCACCAAGAGCAAAGGAGTATATATCAGGGCTGGGCTGGATGAATTTGGCGCAAAGAGCCCATCGTGGATTCACCTCATCGCATCACACCTGCAAAAGTGGCAAATTCACCAATAATTACCATCTACTAGTTGCTACTATAAAAAAAAAAAAATTAAAAAACCATGATTCGTGTCATGCACGTGCAACCAAATTTCACAAAACGACGCCGCCTTCGCATTTCATTACTGATCCAATTCAGAGACATACACGTCGGTCGAGCCGTTTGTACAAGACATCTATTTTTTTCCCTCTAAAAAATGTTTAAAAAAACAGAGGAGAGTCTCAAGTATTTTCCGATTCTTCCCTTTTGTGGCGTGGCAAATACTGAGTTGCGGAGCGAGTTGAGCCCGGGATTCGAATCACAGCTGCTCAGCTCAAACCATGTGACCACAACTGAAGCGAAGCGGGAAATAAACCACTTTTTAAACATTCATACTCATGCCTGTCCAGTCCACCCATCATAACATAATTTCCCTCCAAAATATTGTCTAGGGACACTTGCAAACCCATTTTTACTAATTTCAGATATCAAACCATTTCTATCGGTGCTTCGATGACTTGCTGTACTGCACGATGTCATCTTCTTCCTCCTCACCATCATCGCCATCATCATCGTCGTCATCACCGTTTCTCTTCCTTTTATGGGAAGAAGATGAAGGCGCCAATTCCTGGACCTCTCCATCTTGGTCATCTTCATCTTCAACATCTTCCTCCAATTCAGGGTCTTCACCTTCTCCCACATCACTACCCCCACCTGCACCACCATCTTCTGCTTCCACCCGCTCAACTGGTTGAACCAGGTATCCAGCAGATCCATAATCATCTTCCTGCAACTCAAACTACAAACAGATTAAAAAACATCATGAAACTGCACCAAAATTAGAAAAATACATTAAAAAGACTACTGAACAAGGTTAGATCTGTCAGCATTAATCAAAGGGAATTATATATACAAGGAGATACAAACCTCAAAGGGTAAACCAATAGGCAGACATGATATACTGAAAGATCAGATCATAAACCAAATCTGTCCACTACTTTATATGTTCACAAGCACGTCTAACTAACAGTGGAAAATTACATCATCAACAAAATCTTTACAGTAAATACATTATGCACCATTTATCGCACTGCACTATATGTCCAATATATTGTTCGTTCCTGATATCTTAAAGGGGTTTATATCGCAATCTTTACAGTAAATACATTATGCACCATTTAACGCAATGCAAAATTTTCATTAATTCAGAGAAATTCAGATATCATATCTATAGAAACCAAACAAGTATGTAATGCAATCCTGCTACATTATTGAATCACCGAAAGAGAGCAAAATACATGTATATTAAGATCAGCAGAAGAATACTTTTAGTAGCTGTTGCAAGAACAAAGCCAATTGCAACATACAATTCTAAAAAATAAAATTCAATTATAATCATGCATTGAGAAGGAGAGATTTGACTTTTCCACTTTCCACTATATCAAACTAAAATTATGCAAGCCAATTGTTATTTAACTGATCTTTTTTTTTTTACAATTTATTTAGAACTACGACTGTCACATGCTTTTGAAATATAAAAAAATTTCCAGTACTTAAAAGTCAAATATTAATAAATGGATTTTCTAGTCAGTTGAAATTAACTTATATTAAACCCATTTTTAACAAAAAATAGAAGAACGGGATTACAAATTTACAACTAGCTGTCATTGATTGTTGCTAGTTTCTTTAACAAAAGTTAAACTCAAATGATTGCTAATAAAATCCCAAGAATTTTAAACCACAGTTTCAAAAATCTTAGACACCAAATCAGGTGCCGATGAAGAATTTTATGCAAACTTGCTCATCAAAAAGTCACAAGTACAACATCACTAACAAAGATGAAGTATATCAAAACCGGAGTTGAAAGACATTTTCTTTACAACAACGATCATCTTGCAATGATTTCCTATAAATATATCACCCAAAAACCTTGTATGTACCTCATAAAAAGCTGCAGAAAATCCTGAATTTTCCATATATTGCTTGAAATAGCACAACAAAAAAGGAAAAGCAAGTGTTCATAAAACAGAAACATAAAATGAGCAAAAGATGCACAAGAAAGGAAAACATGATAATCAACAAAAATCGCTAGGCAGCACAAGAAAACTCACTGTAACTTGAAAGTAATAGAAACCCGTGTCAGTTCTCAATTCACTGGAAAAAAAACATCCAGATTGACAAACAGCATTAAAAATGAGATCTCAATATTCTTTGGTAAAAGTGAGTTGTTTTTAATTTTGGATAAACTAATTGTGAGATTAAGTGAGTAAATATGCATTCATATCAAAATTCACCTGCCAAAGAGAAATAGACAACAGAATTCAACAGCACAGATAAACAATTTTCATAGGTGAAAAGGACAGAAGAAATTATACCTCATCCTCAGCCTCTTCTTCATCTTCAAACTCTCCATCCTCTTCAACCGCCTGCTCTTCCTCCCCTGTCTCCCCATCATCATCCTCGTCGGCATCATCCTCCCCCTGCTCGTGTCCATCGATTTCCCCCTCTGTGCTGGCGATCCTCCCAGTACTCTCGGGGTCCCCCAAATCTCTCTCATCGTTATCCACTTCTTCTTCGTCCTCATCCTCATCATCATCGTCGTCATCATCATCCTCCACGCCATCCTCCCCGTCATCACTGTCTTCTATCTCGTGGACTTCCACCACATCCTCATCAACACCGTCATCGTCTTCATACACTTCCTCCACCGAGTCATCTTCATCCTCTCCTTCCTCCTCGTCATCGTCTCCGTCAACAACCTCCACTCTAAATCCATTAGAATGAGGATGAGAACTACCAGCACGACTCAGGCCATTGACCGCCCTTGACGTCTCGGCTTCCTCCTCGTCAGCATCGCTCTCCTCATCCTCATCAACATCCACAACCCCCTCGCTGCCGGCTCTCTGCCCGTTGCTCAGCCTAAACGGGTGGTCCTCGCCGTCTATCTCCCCACTGCCGGGGTCATCCTCCTCGTCCTCTTCGTCATCCTCCTCGTCGTCAGACTCCGGCCTCTCGTTCTCCTCCGCATCCATCTTGTCCAAATACTTCAATGACCTAATCAAACCGAAAACCCGAGATCGGTAGTCCTTAATCCGCGTAACAGGGCACTCGTAGAGATCTAACGAAACCAGCCTCAGCTCCGCCAATGGTCTCAAGTCATTGATATCTGATATCCTGTTATTGGACAAATCAAGGTCCCGTAGCGATTCAAGCCCCGCTTCGACGAGGAATTCGAGCCCACCGGCGATCCGATTGTCGGATAAAATAAGTTTCTGCAGATTCCGGAGGCGGGGGAACTGCTCCAGCGACGAGGCGCCGATGTTGGCCATGGAGAGGTGCTGGAGATTGTGGAACTTCTCGAAGAGCGACGGCGGGGGCAGACGGCCGTGGACGCACTTCACCGCGCCGTCGAGCGTTAACGTCCGCACCAAATCAACGTCCGTTTGGCCGTCCAACGCCGTCTCAACCGCCCTCTCCCAGATCTCATCCATTATTTCACCAAACCCTATTTTTCCACTGCATATAAACACATACAATATCCTATAATCAATTCCGATAAAGATGTAGTTTCTGGTGATAAAAGTTTAAACCCTAGAATTAGAGTTTGGCTTCTGTCGATATTCTCTCTAAAATTTTCTCTGCATCTCTCTCAGAGGCTGGCTCGCTATAAGATATTAGAGGTGAGTCACCTCCGAGTTAGATGAGTTAGGGTTGGTTGGATTTGAGTTAAAGTTTGACCGCGGTAGGGTTAGAAGGGGAGACAAAGGGCGCTTGACGAGTAAGTGAATACCAACCGTAGGATAGGAAAGTCGAGGATCGCTGACGTGGAAAAACTATGGACGGTTGAGATGGACGGATAGTGTGTTTGTTTTAAATGGAAGGAGGAACAATTCTGAGGCAAGAGAGAAAGTCACGCGCTCGGCAAGTCTGATACGTCTTCTTGGTGGTGTAAATGTGGCAGGCGCAGAAGAATATGCCCTTTGGATTCCTTCAGTATTACGAGAATGCCATTGTTAATGTGATTGGAGCGTGGAAAATACACGCTAAAATTATGGTTAGGCTTTGCATACGGAGTAATTTACAATCGACAGTTCATTGCGAAAAATGAAGAGTCAAATACATATATAGTCACTTAGGATAACACTATCCTCAATATAGGCAAAAATATAACAATGGGATAAATATAGGCAAAATCCATTAAAAAGACTAAAATACCCTTAATGAATCAAAGAAATTACACTCCCTCTACTTTCTCTCTCCTCTCTCTCTCTCTTCTTCTTCTTCTTCTATTTCACGATTTTGCAGGCCTCTGTATTGAATTCAATTTTTTTTCTTAAATAATAACTCCAATTAAAGATGGTTGGTGGTGGTAGGTTGAGTCTTAACTAATAGAAGAACATA
>JAYJMF010000020.1:2942529-3011603 GCA_036873715.1 Salvia sclarea
CCGGCACAACCCCCCCCCCCCCCCCCCTCCCAAAAAAAAAATAAAAAAATGAGGGCCCCCAAAAATATTTTGGTCTCTATTTTTATATATACATTATTGTACCATTAATTGTCAACTTATCTTGCTAGCTTAGTTGGGTTTGGTTGTTACTTTTATTTGCATTGATGTGTGTTCAAATCTTATCTTCAACATAAAAATGTTTCATTTATTTTGAGTTTAAGCATATTATGTCAAACAAATTTTTTTTGTTGTCGGGGCCTAATTTCATAATTAGCACGGGCCTCAATGTTCATTGAGACGGGCCTGATGGTGCAAGCAACATGAGAGGTGAACTAAAAGGTTTGAAAAGTTTGATACTCAAGAGGAATCATAATACTTGTAGTACCCCGACGAGACAATCATGTAGCGTATCAACGAGTCGAGACAAGACAATATTATTGTGCATAGGAGGCAACCATATAACGTACTAACAAGGCACAATACTACCGTGCATTGGAGCCGGAGGCAACCATATTGCATACCGACAAGACGATATTATCGTGCAGTATTCTGACGAGAGAACCATGTAGCGCTCCAACGAGGTAAGATGAGACTATTGTGCATTGGAAGCAAATAAAGACAAGACGATACTATTGCAACATATTCCGATGAGACAATCATGTAGCGGTCCAACAAGGCGAGACAACCATGTAACATTCTGACGAGGTAAGACAATCATGAGGCTCATCGTGATTCAAATAATTTGAGGACTATTTTGCAATAAATTTATTATGGGTCCAACACAAATTCACATTTTCTATAACCATAGATAACCATAGATGTTATAATTTTTTTAAAAATATAATTTGTATTAATTTTTATATCAATCATCAATAAAATTTATATATATTGAAACAAAATATTAATAAATTTGGATAATTAACAAGTGCTACTATAAAATCATAACGTATAGTGATTATTGTGGAATTTCGTTGCGTTATTGCCTTAAAAAAAAGCAAATGAAAAAAGTAAAAGACAAACTAAAACAAAAGCGAAAAGAATGATAAACCAAAACTAAAAATATAAAACCCACCCATGACTCACGAGGTCCACGATCATTAGTTGTATTTTCGTTTTTCTCCATTTGAGAGACATTGGGAAATAAATAAAAGAAACACATCAAAACCCCATAACTGTAAGAACCCTTCTTCCCTGTATGCAATTCCGCACCTCGCCGTTGCTACTCAGCTCGCTTTCAGTTTCTTCACTTCAGCTGCTGTGTTTTCCAAGCAGCTGCTCCTCGCCTAAGGTTAGTCTTCTAATCCACATAAATACCCTTTATGCTGGGGAGCACCAGGTCTTTCTCTCTTTTTTAAGGGTTGGTAGAGATGCATTTCCATGTTCTGAGTTGCTTTAAGACTGTATGAGTTGAATAATATTTGCTTTGATTCGAATGCAAATATTTGGACGATTACTTGAGATCATCATAATTATGTGCCGAGCTGAGTTCGAGCTCGACAAAGATACTGCAGTTTTGTAATTCTTGATTTGTGATACTTTGCATTTATTATTGTCACGATAGATCACTTGTTCTATTTGATTGTGTCTGTGCGTGGTCCTTGAATATATGAAAGGAAGATGTGGAAATCTTATAGTTTTACTTTGGCATCTGGAAAGTTGTGAATGAGTTTTAGATTATGCATATAAGTCATTAATTTTGAACTCTTTATTCTTTAATGTCTTTTGAGTTCTCTTTTTTAATCAGAGCATGTGCAGAAAACAATGCTCTAGCCTCTAGTGGTAAATAGGAATAGACAGATTGCAAATTACATGTTCTTTAATTAAACTTCCTGAAGCTTTGTTTTGAAACTTCCGGATTCTGCTGAGCTTATTTATGGAATGCAATCTTTTCTATCTCGCGATTTGAGACCATATTAATTCATCTATGTAAATGTTGACCACGACCCCTTCTTGGAGTACCATTCATTGCCTGCATCTTCTCATATTGCATGATAGATATGTAAAAACTGGAGACATTTTTTCTGTTTACCTCATAACTCTTACAATATGGCAAACGAGTTCTTCTTATTGGCACGTGCGCCTTTTATGCTTATTCGGTTCTCTGGTGTCATTCTTATGCATAAACTTGTACGGTCATACCTTTTATCTGTCTGTGCCATTGGTATGCTATTTGGAGCGGAAACTATCTTTCATCTTGTATATCATTCACAATATGAACTCGAGTACTCTGATAGCAAGCTGAAAATTATTGTAATATCTTAGGTTATCACCAAAGGAAATTACAAGATCAACTAAACAGATGCAAACTGGTTTACTGCTTAGTCTTTGAGGTCTGATGAGGTCTGATGCATGTTGACTTGCATCTCATGAAATGATATGATATAATCTATATAATTATAAGAGGCTTATAGTATGTATGGATCAGAGGATATTAGAAGCGGATTGAAAACATATTCTTTTCGGGACCATTAAACTGCATTTTTATTTGAGTTCCTTTATTTTTAAATTTAAGGTGATGCATGTTTGATTTGCTTCATAAATGATAGTTCAGTTATTTTTTTGGGCTTATTTTGACAGCTCCCATCTTGTTAACAAACAGTTATTACATGGTTATTATTCTGTACAGTTGCTAGCACAATAGTGATCATGGTAGCCCTTTCGAGATTGGCACAAGGATGCCTTTAATGGTTTTAGGCTCTTTTTTTATTTTTATGCCGTATGGTGAACAATGGTGTGCTATAGGTCTGGGGTTGTGAAGATACTTTAATGTTGTATTAGGTAACTCTTTGGTATTTTGTATGGGTTGCACTTCCCATCTCTTACTTAAACAATGTTTCTTTATGGTCAAAGTTCAGACTCTCTTATAAAGTCACTAGATATGGACATCGATTCAAAAGCGCCCAAAAATGCCGCATCAGTGGAAACACAAGTAAATACCCGATATGCGTATTCTTCATTTGATTTCCTCTATACCTTATTTTTTTACTTGTTAGATGACATGTGATCAACGTGTTTGTCTAAAAGAGTAAAGATGCTGACAACATATCCAAAACAATTGAGCAACTGAATATTGGAGACCATCTTCTAGCTTCAAGAAGAAACCAGTTATCATTATAGTTGTGGGAATGGCAGGTATTTTGTTTGTAAACAAAAATTAAAAAACAAAATCCACACATTTTACCTATCTATTTATTCTTTTCAGTTCCACGACTATGCTCTCAATATTAATCATCAAATTTACAGGATGTGGAAAGACTACATTTCTTCACCGGCTAGTCAGCCACACTATGGCATCAAATATTCGAGGTTATGTAATGAATCTTGATCCTGCTATCCCGACACTTCCTTTTGGTGCAAAATCTTGGGCCGAATGGAGGCATTTTGACTTCACTTAATCTATTTGCTACTTAGTTTGATGAGGTAAATTTTTCATAAAGTTCATTTGATGCTGTAACTTGGGACCTTCTATATTTATCCAAGTATACGTGTCTTATGATAATTAGACCTTAGGTGATGTTCTTGAATAGATAAATATTAAAGTTTGTTTTCTGCGCAATGCTGGGGTTTTTTATACCACTCACCAGCTGGTCTATCGGGCAACTACTTAATTAGGACATTCTCAATTTGTGATTGAAATAAGTAATATTTTTATGATTAGAGTTTCTTTGTTGTACCAATTTTTTTTTTAAGTTTCTCTTGCTTGCTAGATCCTGCATCAGTTCAACAACTGGCTTTAGATCTGATCAGAAAACTTTTGTTTGTATGTGTTGTTAATGCAATTCATTGCATTAGTAAGCTTGATTTACGCATAAAGCAAATGGTACTTGAGTTGGTATCTATGAAATGACCTCGGAGTTCCAGGTTTCAATCAATCCTTGAACTTGGCTCAGTTCATTCTGCCAAGTCATGCATGCTGTATGAGTCTTAGATTAGTGTGACAATACTCATGCAATGATTTTCATAAAGCTTGAACCAGCTTTTTCCATAGTGAATGCAAAATATTTGTCTTTGCCTTAGTTGATAATACCAATGATGTGAGAAGATTCCTATCTCTATTTTTCCACTCACAGAGAGTCATTTATACAGTTTGTTTATTGCTATTGTTGATTCAGTTTTTGGAATGCAGTTTGCTGTGCACCTTATATAATTTTGGTTAACAAATCTTCAGTTGCTCATGAAATAAGGCCTTTGCTTAGTTGATGATACGGATACCAATGAGGGAGGGTGTTTCTTTAATTGTTTCTCTTTGGAATTTTAGATCATATCAATGATAGAGAAATGAGCAGACCAGCTTGACTATGTGCTGGTGGACACTCCTGGCCAAATTGAGATATTCACTTGGTCTGTATCTGGAGCTATTATAACAGAAGCTTTTGCATCAACATTTCCCACTGTAATAGCTTATGTTGTTGATACGCCACGTTCGGCTAGCCCAACTACCTTCATGAGTAATATGCTGTATGCATGTAGCATCCTCTACAAGACACAGTTGCCACTAGTTTTGGTGTTCAACAATACAGATGTAGCACATCATGAGTTTGCATTGGAGGTACAAATTTTTAGTGTTACGTAGAAAATGTTCTGTATTTGCCCTTTTCTTGTACTTGCCTTTGCCATCCTCTTTATTCATTTTCTGGCTTGTATATTTG
The DNA here is from genome assembly GCA_036873715.1 of Salvia sclarea. NCBI lineage: Eukaryota > Viridiplantae > Streptophyta > Magnoliopsida > Lamiales > Lamiaceae > Salvia > Salvia sclarea. Next base: position 2,947,179 of record JAYJMF010000020.1, read on the forward strand.
CAGTTCAAAATTGCTTAGAGCTATTCTATTGTTTCTACTTTCATGTTTTCCTTTCCCGAACACTAAAGTAATCTATAATATGTCATCACTCAACAACTTGCTTACCTTTTCTACTGTAAATGCAGTGGATGAAAGATTTTGAGGTATTTCATGCGGCACTAGATTCTGATCATTCTTATACATCAACCCCGACCCGTAGTCTCTCCCTATCGTTGGAGGAGTTCTATAGTCATCTGAGATCAGTCGGAGTGTCTGCAGTCACCGGTTCAGGGATGGATGCCTTCTTTAAGGCTATTGAAGCCAGTGCAGAAGAGTACATGGAAACTTACAAGTACTAAATTTGCCAACTCAAACACATTCCGATATTATAGTAAAGGCTCTGCAGAAAACTCACTCCGCTTCATCCCAATATATTTTGCAGGTCTGATCTTGACAAAAGACGAGCAGAGAAGGAACGTTTGGAAGAAGAACGCAGAAAGGAGAACATGGAGAAGCTCAGGACTGATATGGAGAAGTCCCATGGGCAAAATGTGGTATTGAGCACAGGTTTGAAGGATAAAATTGATGAAGACGAAGAGGACGAAGATGACGATAGGGTCAGTGAAGAAGAATCCATAGACGGGGATGAGGATGAAGAAGTAGCCAATTTTTCGTATTGAGACATGAGTCCTGAATATGAATCTACTCAGTAACTAACTAAATTTTGCCTTGTATGATGAAAAACACCAATTAGTTTTTGTACATGAAAACATTGTCATTTATCCCTCGGGTGTGGTGAAATTAATGTTTAGTGGTCTGATTTGTATAAAAACATACTAGACTTCTTCTCCCTATTAATCCAAAAGTTAAATCTTATGTGTAACTCAGTTGTAAGACGTTTCCCATAAACCACTAGCTTTGGGATTAGAGCAATCTGGTGCGTGTGAGTGTGTATATGTAACTATACAAATTTAAAAAGGGTAAAGATATAGTATCTCAATGTCTAGACTTTTTATTTAGTGCCCTATTCTAAAATACCTAACGCTTCAGAATTTCACTTAATGCTCTCTGTATAATTTTTCGGCTCCCGGTCCTATGTGACTTGGCAGAGCATCCACATATGCGGTTCTCCTAGATAATTGAGAAAAAAAAGACAAAATATTAAGGAACGCCGTTTTAAGTGAAACTGCAGTCGTCTACGTGGACTGCATATGTGGATGCTTCGATGAGCCACATATATGATAATAAGTGTCAGAAATTCAACAGAGGGTATAAATGAAAAATTATGAAAAGTTAGATATTTTAATAACAATATGCTAATAACAAGATATTAAATGGAAAAAATTCAAACATTGGCAAAAAAGGGCATGTGGCCCGTTTGCCCTTACCGGAACACTATTTTATCGAGAAACACGATGGGTGGCGTTAATGATACAAAACAAAACAAAATGTTAAACTTAATTCTAAAGGAGAATGTCGAAATGCCATTATATTTTCTTAGGTTTGCAGCGTGCAATGGGTGAACTGAGAGAGAATAGAGAAAGGAGCAGTGGTAGGAAAAACCTTTGCATTTCATTCCTTTGAATGGTGATAGGCAACACGATTGTAGGAAATAACACAGTTTGATTTGGATAGGTATAGTAAAATAGTGAAAGATTCTGTCATCTTTAGTTCTGTGGCAAGTGTGAGCCTCAGCTACAGAGCACCTCAACAGCAAGCTTTTTGGCCACATCGGGACATAAGTTGATATCAAAATTGTCTTGGCTTACTTCCAATTCGCACTCCTCCTTGTTTAAGCAAACCTGCAAAAATCATATATAAAACACAGATCCTGACGGAACAGAATGTGCAGATTTTACCTTTTGCACGACGGCTACTGAATTGGGATCGTGACACCCTCCAACAGCATATGTTCCACATCTTCCTACCGGATCTCCAAAACTTGCAAATTTCACAGCAGAGATTTTTGTGCTCGTCGGGCATTTCAAACTAACACTTGCTTTCTTTTTGTACTCCTCCATTGACCTTATTTGCAAGTGTTCGAGGTCAAACGAAGGATGATCTTCAGCAATATGCGCGCATAGACTTGAGACTTTTCTTGTAGAGAAGCGAATCTTTGAAGGGTCTCCGCCTTTTTCCTCAAAGATCACCAAGACATTACCTGATGGTTTGAACCAAGATCTCGGTACATGGTACCTAAATGACAAACATATGCAATAACATGTTAATTTCAATGTGAGCTCATATAGCAAGAAACACACTGACAAACTTCATCGTTTCATGTTCTGAAGAGAATCGAGAAATTTAGATCAGGCTTTGAACTGCAAGAAACACTCTTCTATCAAAATAATACGTAGTTCCCAAAAGTCCGAAGACTTCAGTGGACATAGAAAAACCAGCAAAGCAAAGATCATTCACCAAACTGGGGCAACCACATTCACAAACAAGCTTCAACCATGGTTTAAGGTACAAAATCATACCATCTTTGTGTCGTTTCCCCGCAACCTGTATTACATTTGTTAGGCATAAATTTTCCTCTATAGTCGCATTGTTGAACGCATTTTTCATGTGGAGAGGCCTTCCGAGACCAATATCTTCCGACTTCATTTCCATTTAACCAAGCTAGACCTTTCCCCATGTGAATCATATCTAGCCCAACAGGCTCTTGCCCAGGAGGAGAATCTACCAGAGTCTGCATATACAAGAAAGTTTTAGCTGAATAAAAATCAATAATTTCTTGATACAAAAATCAAGTTGGAAAGAAGAATCCATTCAGAGCCTCTTACCTTGTACCATGTAAGGGGCTGATGTTTAGGTGGTCTTGAAGTAGATCCCCAGTTTACAGAATTCAAATGATTTGGTTCGTATATCCTTAAAAGTTCTCCTCGCAATCCTATCTAAAAATAGGACACAGATGAACCAAAAGAAGTATAAAATTCATTTGGGTCCACTAGACCAAAAATTTCAAAGAATTCATGAAAACCATAATGAAGCACAACTAACATAGCTTAAACATTCATTCAAAAAAAAAAGCATAATCATTTGTGATATCCTTAATAGTTATGTACATTATCATGACATATTACACTCCAAATTGTGGCAAAACTCGAAGTCCAACAAATACACAAAGCCAATCATCTGCAAGAATCTTCTGAAAATCTGACCAGATAGGCAACTTCAATATTTATGATGTCACTGCCTTATCCAGAAAACAAATTGCGATGGTACTCTAACTTATTCCTCATCAGATGCAGTATCAATTTGAGTTCGATTAGTTACAAAGAATTGTGGGTGAAGCAAAAAATTTACAGTAGTATTACAGATCATAAAAGAAGAAACAAAGTGTACCTTATAAGTCCACTTACTGGTGGACAAGTCCACCGTCCCATTCTTTATCCCCACAATTTTGACACTGGTAGGACCAGCTCCAACCCACTCATAAAAGGCTCCTGCATTCTAGCATTTAAGAAGAATATACAAGTTTAGTAACTGATGAACAAAAAAGATCACTTCTATTGAAAAATATTGAGAAGCATAAAAGATGTAATATTGATCTCCACATAAAATAATTCAGAGAACATGTCAAACCAAAAAATAGAGTATAAAAATAGAAAACCTGTAGGCCAACAGCCATGCTCAACAAAGCAACTTCATTCTTGCCAGCTTTGAGGGTAATGGGTTTTCTGATTTTGAAGCGTGGTACCGTGCCATTTCCTGACCCACTAGCTGAAGAGAAACATAAGCTAGATGCTTCAGCCATAATGGTAATACTAGTAACAAAGGTCTGCTTTAAAGTAGGGCATCTCCTGTGTGGAGTCGGTCAAAATATGTTCTCTTATTCCCATGGTAAAACAAGAGATAGAAATATAACCTTCAAGCTTTTGATTGATGAAAACGTGCATAGCGTGGCCCTTCGATTCAACTAAAATCATTGGACTTCTACCCTTTCTGAATGACTCGTCAGTCTCATCAACAAAAAAACTATCATGAAATAAAATCTGTAAGTTCACTTCAATATCAGTAATTTAAGGTAGAAGAAAAAGTAAAAAGAAAAGAGTATAGTGTTAACAAACCTTGTTGTATACCAAAGGTAGTCTGTAGTATCTTTCGTAGTGTTAATGTGGTCTACCAAACCATTCTGTGTAAAATCTGCAGCATCCCAAATTCCAGCCTTCTCTGTAAATACATCCCATTGAGGACCTTTCAAGTCTTGCTGCAAATCTGTTGGCATCATCTCAACGACGGATGTTTGAGAACCAACCTGTAAATTAGGCCAAGAAGATGCACTAAGTTAGATAGTTGTTCAAGAATTATTCTTAAAACTTAATAAATAAATCAGAAAGTGTAGCATTTAGCTCCAACTCGTTTCCTAATGATCCACTGTGTCATTTATATAACGGAAACTTTGAGTCACTCTGATCACATTATCTAAGTTCAATCACTGACTGAGCTTGATGTAACAGTAGGACATACTTAAATTGTTCTACCAATGCCTCAGGTGTGTGGATTCACTTCAATTAGATATATGTAATTTTGCAGTTCTAGATGAAAGTGAACAAAAAGAAACTTTCCATCAAGTTGAAAGGTTGACAGTTACCTTTGCAGTGTTATAAACTACATTTTTGCAGTCCGGTAAGATGCTAGCCGACCATGCTGGTAGGTAATATGTAGTATTTTGGAATAGTACTGCTGTTCCATTATTTTCATCCATATTAGAAATAATAGCAGCACAAGCTCCTGATGAATCTTCATACACATCAACCTACAAAAAAAAGTTTCTATTGTCAGTGATTAAAGGTCTTTGACAGATACAATATTAATTAGCCTTGAACTTGGAATCGCATAGGCCAGCAAGAAATAGTCCACATGCAAGCAGTTAAAATACGACGGAAGGAAAACATATAGGTGCTTGTTCATGGGTCCACAACATAAATGAACTTCATGTGAGTATTTGAACTATAAAAAAGAAAAAAGAAAAAAGAAAAAAAAAGTTACAGGAGTGATAAGTATTTAAGATTTATCCTTCCCAGAGTTATCAGCTCCTACTAGTATTAAACTTTCACATGCTGCACTTATTACAGACGAAGAAGAGGCTCTCTACTATTGCAGCCAGGTAGTTATCGTTTCTGATGGGAATTTGTAACTCTTGGCAACAAATCGTAAAGACAATTTAAATGAAATACATGGGATCCAGGGGTTCACCTCTTGCAAGGGTCCTAGCGATAGAGTCTTTGGTTGTCCGTTTAGCAATGCATGCTCACATAACTTTATAGATCTATGAAGCTCTTTAAGATGCCCCCATTTTGGACATCTAGCCAATCCTGGAAGTCATATCATAACAGATAAAGCAATACAACTCGAAAGATGCTAGATTAATCCATTTTCAACTACAATCATTGTCTAAAGTTTAAAAACCATGAAAAGTATATAAAACAGTGCCAATATTTACCATATTCATCAATTGGTGCATCATAGTCATAACTTGTGGTAATGAATGGTCCACCTGCAGTGCGTCCAAAGTTTGTCCCGCCATGATACTGAAAGGAAAGTACAGATCTCATTCACTGCTGCTCGCATAAGGGGTTGTAGGAGATTATTTTCAGAAGAAAACTATGAACCATGTAATAGTTTTGAAGGCTTCCTCCTTTCTGGAAAAAACGTGCGACCGAGAAAGCAACATCTTCGGGAGGTCTATGGGGATCACTTGCTCCAAATGTTTTAAACCTGAAAATTTTAAAGCTCAAGGCATGATGAAGTAGCATAGTTACTGATTACAGTATTGTGATTCTTGACAGTTTCACCAGATGGGTCTAGCACTCAAGCATCAACAAATGGTAGCATGCAACATGATTTCAAGTGATAAAGAATTGCGATTAGGTATCTCTGAATGCCATTTCAATTATCAATCTTTTTTATTCTTCTTTTTACTTTTTAGACGCTAAACCTCCCAAAAAGCTTTATAGTAACAAGACCTCTCATGTAATTTGAGACTTAAATTCTTTTTAATGGATGATCATTAGCATCTTCACTTCTCCAACAACTAAGAGATACTTAAGCCAAAGCTACATCACCTTCAGTTGTATTCGGTTGGTAATTGTTTAAATAAAGGACAAGTTTCTGGAAAAAAAAAATCTTTTCATATGCAAAGAGCTGATGCCTTTGCTGATCACTGATAAGTTGCTTTTGATCCAGATATGAGCCAGCCATTACTAATACACAATTTTAATCTTCAAACCTCATAGAAGGACTATCTCTTAATCTTCCTTGAATTGCAAAGTGTAAAATATGACTTGGAAAAAGAAAATAAAACATATTGGACTGCTTCGCAAATTTTGTCTCGGCTTCACTATGAGAATTGTCTCACAAATTCGACTGTTCTCCAGGTGTGCTCTACCGGCTTACCCGTTGGTTTTCTATAGGTTAAGATCATGGTTTGCTTTCATCTCAATCTTCTCAAATCTACGTATTACAAGCTTTCTCCCAATTTTATATATTAATCATTAAGGGATGGCACTACAAATATCAGCTTTATATTTATAGTATAACATTATCACAATAGCAAGGTGGTTATATACAAGGACAATGAATGGAGCATGAGAGCAGGGATCACACAGAACAAAGGAAATAAATGAAGCATCTGGAAGAACAAATATATAATTTCAGACAACAGAAATTACATGTTCAGAAACAAATAGAATACTATCTTATGAGAAGATATCAATATCAATATGAGTCAGAGTAATAAAACTTACCATCCAGGCCAATTTTCAGTCCAAAATTTAGGCTTATTAGGAGATATTGGTTTGAAATGGTCGCAATAAAATGAATTGCATGTGTCAATCTAAAAGAAAGAACATAGTGTTAGAAAAGTCTACACCTTGCACAAAATTAGAACATATAAACAATTTTACCACATTAAATTTCTATTAAACTGATTTAGAAGGAGAGAGAACAACTATTTGGTTCATTCAGTAAGTAACAAGTATTATGGAGTATTAAGAGTTCTAGGAAAGACGAGTACAGGAAGCAACTTGTAAGAGGAAGTTTTAAGGTGATCGAGGCATAAAACGTGATGAAAAGCTCACATTGCTAGTAGGTCAAAGAATTCATGTTATTTGGCTTTCTAGAAATTGAATTGGTGGAATAATTCATTAGTGCTTACCACAGTATCAGGAGGATCAAACTGCTGACACATAATCCAAGGTACACCCGTGTTTTGAGAAACAGACATGTTAGCCGCCCATTTGGTGTACCTTTTTCCTGCTTCTCCATAAGCAGACTCATAAAAACCATATTCATTTTCCACCTGCATTTCAATAAAGCAACAAGATAGAATAATTATGATAACAATTTGGAAACAACTTCATGAAGAATGAGGAGGGCCTTAATCTTTTATATTATCTGACTAGTAACTACAGTGGCATTTAAAGGCTTCCCTAATTTTCAATTTGCATTTGGAAATTGAAACAGAGAGGAGCATTTCAGTCTCAGAGCATTGACTAACTGCATTAATATAATGCAAATGTCATTAGTGTTGAAGAGAAAATTGTAATCAGGGATAATTACAGTGAACATTTTACCAATATTGGTGTGCACAAGATTCATTTAATGCTCAGAATATGTTTTTTGATGTCTAATTCTCCATGAAACAGCTTATTGACAAAGTTATGATGACCAACAAACCCATCAATGGAAACGTGTAACTATGTTATTTCTTCTAAAGGGATTTTTCTTTTTTTTCCGAAGGAGGCGTCCTCCATGACTATTGAAATCACAATTTTTTTAATCCAAATAAGAAGAAACTTTAACTGAGCGCCAACAATGATCATAGCATCAACGATGATTAACTACCAAAGTCAAAAGTGATATTCAACAATGAACATTAGAGCATCCGTGATTCTGGCAGCAAGCAAATAGCCAAGATATCCGGGAGAGATACATAGTGCTAATTTTGTTCAAATCTCAGGCAATAATCACTAAAGGTCATAGCTTAACATGTGTATAAAACAAACGCGACTATACTTGCCTGTGCCAAGATAATAGGACCTCCCTGAGATGCGAAAAGCTTCTCCTTCTTCATCTTTTCCACAATGAATGTCATGAATTTCTTCATGTAATACTGAAAACTCAAACACCGAAAGAGTTTAAATGCTGGCCTCATTTACCGAGTTTGTAGATAGCAAAAACATGATAGGTTTGCGTAAACCTTGAAAGGCTCATTGTCAGTTCGAAAGACAGTTCCGGGCACATAGTGCAACCAAACAGGTACGCCCCTGAACAGATGATAAATCAAAAGTTGCTCAAGATGATTATATAAAAATAGAAGATTGGATGGCACAAAGAGAAATGGTATACCCAAAGTTCCATTCAGCTGCCACAAATGGACCAATCCGAAGAATCAAATACATGCCAGCTTCCTGAACAATCTTGCAGAATCTAACCAGATCATATCTACCCCCAAAGTAGTACTGCAATAAAGTCAAAATTGAGAGTTATTTAACTCTTTTGTGAAGGGAAACGGAAGACGGAGAAATAAGTAAAGCAGAGGAGAGACCGACATTGTCAGGGGAGAGCTCGTGGCCATTCCAGAAAACATACGTTTCGATGGTATTAATCCCTCCTTCCTTAGCCAATTGCACTAATCCCGGCCACATCTACAAACATTCAACTCTGCTTCAGTAAGGTAGCGTAATGTCAGAGAGAGATCTAGCTAGAGTACTCACGGCGGGGACGCTGCGAGGGTAGTGGATGGCGGCAGAAATGAGAAGCTGGCGGCGGCCGTCGATGATGAGGGAGCGGCTGTCGTAGCTGACATTGTAAGCACCAAAAGCGAGAGATGGCAGCACCAAGAGTAAAGTGCAGAAGAAGAAGAAGAGTAGACGAGTTTGTGGGCGCGCCATCAACTCCACAGAGCTCAGCTCATGAATGTGCAACTATCTGTCTCTTCGTATTTATACCCTCTCTCTCTCATGCTTATTATAATAGGAGTATTATTAATAATAACATTATCCAAAGCTCTTTCCTATATTTTAAACTAAAAGATTCTGAGTCAGTTAATAATTGCGGCAACGATTATGTCTGCTATTTATTATCCTTCCATCCATTTTAATATCAAATAACTACTCTCACCGCATAACTTATAGGTGCCGTTTGATTTCCTTGATTAAATGGATTAGATTGATAGCAAAATTACTCTTTAAAACTCCTCCTTTTTATCCATAATCCCTCATTTTTATGAACTCCACCACTCCTTGTGTCCTTCTTGTGTGATTATTGGTGGGATTAATAATCACACCAAATGTGGTGTGATTATTAATCCCACCAATAATCACACATTTGAGTGAAAAAGGAGGGCACAAAGAGTGGTGGAATTCATAAAAAGGAGGGAGGATGGATTAAAATGAGGAGCTTTAAAGAGTAATTTTGCTATCAATCTAATCCATTTAATCAAGGAAACCAAACACCACCATAAAGTATTACACAACAAACTAACATCAAATTAAACTAAACAGAAGTTAAAGAACTGAGTCATAGAGATTTTTTCTTAAGGGAAAAAGCAAATAAAAAAGAAAACTTGAAAAATGTATGTATTTTGATATAAATCCCTCCACCGTCAAAGAGTCATTACTCGTTTCTTATTATTACAAGACAAAGTATAAAAAAATACAGCTGTAGATGGACTGGACTCTGGATGAGGGACACTCGTCAATTAACGTTGTCAGTGTTCAGTTTCACTTGCACAAATTACATATTAGTAGAGCATATGTTACCAAATATCTCGAAACATTAACTACCGGAAGCCTTGAATTGCGTTACATCTTCGGTAGATGTGGTTTATTATTATTATTATTATAGAAAAATACAGAAAAGGAAACAAAATGATAAAAGCCCAGATGGGCTGAAAAGCCCAACAACCCTTAATGGCAGCCCATGTGCACAAAGGAGCCCACAACACGCGCACTAATAAATGCATTCACGTTTTCCGGTTTCATCAAATTCTAACATAAATCATGCGTTTGATTTCTTTCATTCTATCTCAATCTGTTGCGCTACTGCTTGTTCCTCTTCTTCTCCTTCCCTCTTACTAATATCTTCTGCTGCAATCCCAGAGGCTTCAACCGTTCTTGCAACCCATTCTCTCAAAGGCTCTTCATTTAGATCAAGCCTTAGAAGCCCTGCAAATATCCCTCCCACGAATGCAACCGGCTCCTGCAATAACACACCATATCAAACTGGAATCACCACATTCTCCATATCGATTACTTGCATACTTCTTCACACTTAACATAAGCAATGCATCTTTATTACCATCTCTCTTTTCAATAATCTTCATCTCACAAACGTCCTTACAAATTCCACAAACAGATAATACAAATGAAATTGTTATTGTATATGTTGGTTGGTGATGGGCAGGTTTCAGAGATCTCACCTAACATGCGAGGAATATACATTTTCAAGAGAATGCACACCTATTTTTCTCTAAGAGGCCCTCCCTGCTTTTCTTTTACTTCACATCTTCAGAGAGCAATCTTGTCCATACTTATTTCAACATCAAAGATTATAATATATCACAATGTCTGGATCATCACATGTTGTGTAACACTCAAGTTTAATGATCCAAAAATAAGAACAATCATTTCTAGAGAATAGAAGGGGAGAACAACTAATCCAGTGTTATAAATTCAAGAAACTCACTAGAAGAAATCAAAAGATTGAGACTGGCAGACTAAGCAGCTAAAGCCAAATTGCAAGTCAGGCCCACATTCTAGTAGAAGAGATGGTTTTGTGTGTAACCGATTGCTGCACGAAAACTTAACGTTAATTACGATGACTTGCAAGGATGTTTAGGTAGAAGCATGAATAGCTACTACGGAAACAGAACTACTATCTTAATCAGTTTATGTAAAATAATGTGATTTCAGCAAATGGCTAAAGCAAAAAAAAGAAAATAACAGTCCCCCTCCTTCAATTCGGTAGTCCTTTGAAAACCAGGTCAACTTCATTGTTTTAAACATAAATTCTGAGTAGCTCACTCGTTTGATCGATCGGATAACCAAAACCATAGCTATACTATGTGTCTATAACATGTAGCAGTTCGTTGATCGTGATAGGATTGCACTTTCCGTTTAGAACTTCGGGCCAGTATAATTATAAGAAAAGGTGAAAAAATTCATAAGAAAAAATAAGAGAAATGGCTAAAATTCAAATTCAATACAGAAACTAGAACGGTGATAGGTAATATAGAGAAACAGAAACGATATCATATTAGGTAGCTGACAATTAGAGTGTAGTAGACATTGAAAAAGGAAAAAGTGAAGAAATACGAAGAGAGAAGATGAGAGGTTGTATACCTTGAGCGCCTCCTTGAGAATGGGTTGTTCGGTGGGATTGGGGAAAAAAGCCCTAACCTGAAACCCGCTACCACTCCTCCTAAAAGACCAATTACAATTGCTAGATGGGAACAGGAGCCGCTTCCCTCCCACACCAGCCTTCCAGCTGCACTGCAATAGCAAGAAATATCTCAATTAATTGGAGAATGATCGATTAAATAGCAATTCTGCAGCGAAATTCACCGCCGCCGGCGCCTGTGCAGCTGAGACAGATGGAAACGCAAGCAAAGCCATCTACGTGTCCACTTTTCGGCCTTCACTAAAAAAAGCTGAATTGTCTCTTCTTCGCTTCTTTACTCTGCAGACTGCAGGTAGAATGAATGTACACGTTAAATGCAGCTTATTATCACTACTTGAGTATTTAATTTATTTTACTTGTTTGGGTACGTGTTAAATGCTCCTACACTTAAACATGTCAATTCAAATGATCTACCAATATTGCGATTAATTCTAATTCTAAGTTCAATCATATCATCGTTGACAACGAAACACAACTTACCTCCAATCTATAAAATAGGAGTTTGAGTACCTCAAGGGGGAAAGTGTATAGATCCTCTATATATATATATATAAAAATTTTATGGAATAGTGCATATAAATATTTCATCTTGTATATTGAATAATATGCACTTTGGTGAGATTAGATGGCGGCCCATTTGTAATTACGTGGTAACATCAAAGAAGAAATGTAGAATATTTGGATGAATGGATAAATCTAAAGTTTTGAGTGGCTCAATGAGCAATTACATGGAAAACATAAGAGGATGAAAAGGGGGGAGACTTAGGTGGGAGTCGAGACAAGAGGGAGGAGTAGCGGCGAATATTAGCCGATGGTCAAAGTGAATTGGCAGTTGTTGAGAAGTGTATAAAGAATTGGGAGGTCAAAGTCGAAAGTAGTATTTTGGAAGCGTTAGCTGTGTTGTTCATGACAAAAATGATGGGAATTATGATTAAACAATGCTTTAGTGGAAGCTTAAGTGGAAACTTGGAAGATGGGGAAATAGAATTCCCATCATCATTTTAATACAATATTTTGGAATAACTTGCGGAGCCACACTACACATTCTAGACGTGGTATGACAGGCAACGAGTCAACGAAGCCTGTTTGTCAATCAGATCACTATAACTCTCTTAAATTAGCTTATGACATGACATGACATTCATTCATGTCCAGTTCAGACACGAGGTTAGGTTGGGAAAGATGAGAGAAGACGAAGGCTATGCCGTCGTCATCGTCGCCACCTTTGTCTCCGTGGCGGCTCTTATATGGTTTGTCTCGACGAGGAGGAGCAAGGGTAATTTGCCGCCCGGAGGAAGAGGGTGGCCGATTGTAGGGGATAGCATCAGCTGGTACAATGCTGTTGCCAGTTCTCATCCCCCGACTTTCGTCCACCGACAAGTCCGACGCTACGGCCCAATATTCTCGTGTAGTCTCTTCGGGAAGTGGGCGGTCACCTCTGCGGATCCAGCCTTCAATAGATTCGTTATGCAAAACGAGGGCAGGTTGTTCCAGTCTAACTACCCTAAATCCTTCAGAGATTTGGTGGGGAAGAACGGGATCATTACCGCCCAGGGAGACCACCAAAGGAAGCTTCATTCCATCGCCTCCAACATCATGCGACTTGACAAGCTCAAGTTCCACTTCTTGCAGGATATCCAGATTGTAATCAAACAGATTCTCACCAATCTGCACCACAATCAGCTTCTCCCCCTTCAAGATGTTTGCCGCAAGCTAGCAATCAACTTGATGGTCAATCAACTGCTTGGAGTCTCCTCTGAATCCCAAGTCAATCACATAGCTCACTTGTTCTCAGATTTTGTCGACGGCTGCCTCTCTCTTCCAATCAATCTCCCAGGTTTCGCTTATCACAAAGCAATGAAGGTATTCTTCTTCTTCAACTCTTTTTTATTTTTTTTGAATTTTACATGTTTTCATTGTTTTCTCCTCATTCACCAGGCTAGGGAAAACATAATAAGCAAGATTAACACAACTATCGAGACTCATAAAAGGAATTCCTCCCCAGATATTGGCAATGGTGTTTTGGGAAGAATACTAGAGGAAGAAAGCTTACCTGATGATGCTGTTGCTGACTTTATCATTAACCTTCTCTTTGCTGGAAATGAGACCACAGCCAAAACCATGCTCTTTGCTGTTTATTTCCTCACACAATGTCCCAGAGCCATGAAGCAAATGCTGGTGCACTTGCTTGATACATCACAACTTTAATTTATGTACAAACTCCAACCCCCATTCAATTACATCTAATTTTCCACACAGGATGAGCACCAGAGCCTAAGGAGTGAAATGGCTGAGGAGGAGATGCTCAGCTGGCAAGATTACAAAGCTATGCCTTTCACTCAATGTGTGAGTCTTCTTTTACTATCACCATCTCTTTCACTCACATATACGTAACTCCAGTTTGGCACCAAACTCTTGCTATAATATAAACTCCAGTTACTCAAAACAATTGATTTCTCCAGGTTATTGATGAAACTCTACGTCTAGGAGGGATTGCCATTTGGCTCATGAGAGAAGCAAAAGAACAAGTAGAATATAAAGGTAATTAATTCATCATAACATTTTCTCCAAATATTTGAAGTAGAAAGCTCAGTGTGTCATGGATTATCAAAACAACCAACTCTTGATTAGCATCTGGTTCCCTTCTTGCAGATTATGTCATTCCAAAAGGAAGCTTTGTGGTGCCATTTCTTTCAGCAGTCCATTTAGATGAAAATGTCTACGAGGATCCACGTAGTTTTAATCCATGGAGATGGATGGAACCAGAAAATCAGGTTATCCATCTAAGAGGCTCTACTATTTTTCTAGAGTTGAGATAAATAAATATATGCCGTTAATATATTATAGAGTGCATAACATCAACAACATACAGGAGAAGAGAAACTGGAGGAGCAGTCCACATTTTGCACCTTTTGGCGGAGGAGCCAGATTTTGTCCAGGAGCCGAGTTGGCTCGCCTTCAGATTGCCCTCTTCCTACATTACTTCCTAACCACATTTAGGTATTTTCATCAAACCTAATACTCAAACTGATGAAAACAAATTTTATATCTTTGATCTTTTTAAAAATCATTGTTGTAAAAACCAAAATTTGAAACTACAGGTGGAGGCAGGTGAAGGATGACAACATGTCTTTTTTTCCATCGGCTCGATTGGTGAACGGATTTCAGATACAGTTGAATAGAATATGCCATGATCACCCTATTTCCACCTCTATCATCTGAACAAAAACACACTACACTTGTATGTTGTTCAGAATTCTTCTGGGTTCTGAGGAAGGCTCTTCATCTGTAAATTACCTTCAAATACATATGTATGTTGCGGATCTGGATGTAAAAAATAAATACTACTACTCTTTATCAAATCAATACTGCAATACTATCAGTTTGTTGGACATGGAATCTTTTCCAAATACACAACAAAGGGACCAGCTGAAAGGTGGCAAAAGCATGATCATCAAAGTTTCAAACTAGAGTAACAGAATCCCAAATTCAAGTCCTACTAGTATATCCTCACAAGGATATAGAAAAGGAACAGAGTCCAACAGCAAAATATATGAGTTATAGTAAAAATAGAGAAACAATTCCTAGTACATGTTCACAGGTAGAGAAGTATACGGTAATAGTATTCTATAATTAAAAAGATTTAGTGGAACTCATTATTATTATATAATGTACATCCAA
Organism: Salvia sclarea; assembly: GCA_036873715.1. NCBI lineage: Eukaryota > Viridiplantae > Streptophyta > Magnoliopsida > Lamiales > Lamiaceae > Salvia > Salvia sclarea. Next base: position 2,962,248 of record JAYJMF010000020.1, read on the forward strand.
CAAGGCTTATTATGGCTTTGATGCTCTTTCACTTAAGAGTAGATCTGAAGATGACATGCAAAAAGTATTAAAGGGATCACCAGAAAGCAATATGACAGAGCTTCTGCAGAAAATTATCATTACCTGAGAGAAGACAAGGAAATGAAACAAGTTTTGTTGCTCCAAATGCTCCAGTTTCGAATTATGTCATATCAGCCTATTAGGCTGTTGTACAAGAAGTTTCCATGATTGAATCCTGGTACCTAAAACGTCAAAGATCTCCAAACTAGAAAAATTATACAGAAACCTGACAAAACTAATCCTTTAAAGGGGCAAATAGATAATCTAAAAAATGGCTAAGATAAATCTTCAAATATGCCAGCACAGTGACAGTCAGTACTATAACTCTGACTGGCTATACAGTTGACATTCATTGGAGTAGCACAGTGCTTGAACATACAAAATGAAATGAATGATGAATATTGCAGCCATTCAAGATGTTGTATGCCTGACACATCTCTAGCAAGACATCATAGTTTAGTTGAAAGATAATTCTTGAAACAAGCATGCTCCATCTAAACTCATTACCTTTTCATTAACTGAAGATGGATTCCAACAAAATAATCAGTGGCATACAAGCACTCATTTCATCAATTCGGCCAACGGAGAGAACTACTCATTATAATTCTACATATGTAGTTAATAATGTGTGAATGTGGGAGTAGCCAATTTGCCATCTTCTATGACTGAATCGCCAAATACAAAGGGAGCTAGTCAAAGGAGATCCAAAATACAAGGCTCACTTTTTATGACCAATAACAATTAAACCAAGGTAAGAACTCTTTAATATAATAACATTTAAGTAAAATATAGTTATACTTATATCCCTTGCACATGTATAAGCTCAACCTTTTTCAGGTCTGCGGAAATAAACATATTGTACTATTTTTCTTCTCATTTGGAAAGATAGAGCCCAAAGTAGTATTCAAATTTCAAGAAAATACCAACTTTCACTAATAGTGTTTCCTGAACATCTGAGTTAACAAATATTGCTTTCAGGAAGGAACAAAACGTCTAAAAATTTCAGCCATAATACTGGAGGAGACCACAGAAAAACCACCAAGGAGTTTCATAAATCAACCAAGAAGTGCCCGGGAGAATTCCATCCTTTGTGCAGAAGCAGACCATGTACTTTTTTCAGTTCAAAATTCAAACATTTTTGAGTGGCATGGACATAATGGAAACTAATCTAGAAACATGTCTCAGTATGTAAGCTGAACAAGAGAGCGGAATGAACATAGACATAGGCCAGGAAATTAGAAGTGCGAAACAATTTCCTTTATTGTCTACAATCTTACACGAATTGGGTATCTGAATCAAGCAAACAACAGCTACAAACAGCACTCTGAATTCTAAATACAAACACTGGATATAGAACTTATCAATACCAGCTTCACGAACAAGAAAACCACAACGAAATTAACAGAAGCAAACACCGTAATTCTGTGTCGGCTAGTGCTAGGAGGTGATATAAGGAGAGGAGGAGTTGTCTGTCATGTCCTTCAAAAAACACAAGCAAGCAACCAACCAAAAGCAGCACAACTTATGAGGACTTAGGGTACAAATTCATATGCAATACTGACAGTGGGCGAATCATTGATTAGCAAGATCAAACAACAACAACATCATCAGCGCTACAGACGGCAAGGCAAGGCAATATTAGGTTCCGATGTTCAATTGGCATCACCATCCCTTCGTTGTTCGGACGACTGAGGCGGAGGGCCGGAGAGGGACGCGAGCAAATTGAGGTGATGGCCCTGTACTTGAGCAATGGGCAAGTAATTTCCGACCCTTGCCGCGGAGGCCTCCCCAATTCCCAAGGGCTGATGTTGTTGTAGAAACCTCAAAGAAGCTGAATGTTGCTGCTGCTGTTGTTGTTGTTGTTGGTGCTGTTGCTGCTGCTGCTGCTGCTGATGGTGATGATGGGAATTATTAGAAGCTGCAACAACCATTTCAGGGGGAGGAGCAGCAAAGCTCCAGACTTGGCCAAAATCGGTCCGGGCGGGGAGAGCCCAGAAACCTCCAGCAGCGACGGTGGCGCCGACAGAAGCAGAAACAGAGGTGACATCATCCTTGGAGAGGTGCTGGTGGTGTTCGTCGTCATCGGGGCGGAGCCGCTTGCCAAGAATGAAGGGAGTGGGGCTAAGGAGGGAATGGGCGAGGGGCTTATGGTCGAGGGCTGCGGAGATAGAGGTGGAGGAGGAATTGCGGGCGGAGGGGGAGACGGTGGAGAAGCTGGCGGGGGTGGTGCCGGTGCCGGTGGCGGCGATAATGGAAGGCTCGGCCTGGCGGAGGAGCCACTCGATGGTCTGGCCGTCAGACTTGTGCCCTAGCTCGCGGGTGAGCTGGAAGACCCTGGCGGCGCAGATGATAGGCATGCGGATGCGGCGGCCGCGGCCGTCGACCTTGCTGTGGCGGTCCTTGGCGGGGGGCTTCTTGACGGGGGCGGAGGAGGGGGCGGGGACTGTCTGGAGCTGGAGGTGGCGCTGAGAAGGATCGACAATGGGTCCGTTGGCGCCGTCAGCTGCCGACGTAGACATGGTAATTGGGGGAAATCAGTGGCAGCTAGGGTTTAGGAGTGGGAATTGAAATTGGGATGGAAAAATGAAAAACAATTGAAACTGAGAGTGGAGAAGAGAAGAGTTGAGTTGAGAGGAGAAGAGAAGAGAAGAGAGCGGTAATGATTGAGGGCAGGAGCTGGTGGAGACAGGCGGAGGGCACATGGGTGGTGGGCTCCACCTTCCTTACGTACTCGCACTCTCCCAGCTCACTCTCACTCACTCCTTTTCTCTGTCTCCCTCTCTCGCCTTCCTAATTCTATTTCTTCACGCGCTGCGTTGCGCTCTCTCTATCCAATTCCTTTTCCTTTCTAAAAATCAAAATCCTATTGCTATTGCAATTGCAATAGACTTATATACGTGACATGACCTACTGGGAAGCTCAAAAAAAATTTGTTATGTTACGCACATAATTTAGAAATGAGAAAATGGCAGCACAATATTAGTAAGCTAGGGTGGGGGCCGGGGACCTGCCATAAATTAGGAAAAATGTGTGGTCCTAAAACAAAAGCAGAAAAATTAAGGAGGCTGTGGGCCAAATGAAAATGCAATACCCGTGCTCAGGAAAATCTATTTCATCAGAATTTAGTTCTGCTCCGCCATTTTTTAGTTTCTAGTTTAACTTGCTACAATTATTTATTATTTGATTTACAGCATGTGATTGTATTTGTGCCCTCTATTACAACAAACTGCCTTGCCTCACTTGACCAATGTAATCCAAGTCAACGTCAACACCCACATTCCTCACTCCCTCGAATGTCCCTGTCCCTTGTTTATTTTATTTTTATTATTCCTCTCTACTTCTTTTTTATTTACTCATGCTACTAATATCTTAATTGCCCTATGAAATGCTAAATGTGGAACGGATAATCACCTAAAGTAAGTAATAAAACAAGTCATTTTTAGATATGAATATAACAATGATGAGTAGGTGGGATAAGACATGCATGAGCCGTAATTTATTTGGTTACTTACTAAAAATGTGTGATGGAAGGATACAGGAATCTCAATAATTGGTGTTACAGCAACAAATTTGATGGCCCCCGCCCCTCATAATATTAATAATAGTTAATTTGAAATTAGCATGATTCTATAATATTTCAATATTAGATAATGATGGACATTGATATCTCTAATACTGTCTTTATACCTCTCTTTACGGCTGTCTTATTATATCCATTTATCTAATATATATGGTATTAGGTAAGCTTATTTGTATTGTGGAAAGGGAAAATGATTGCTACAAAATCCCCAATATTGAGGCATTCATTAAATCAATCATCATAATAAACCACAATCCAATCCATTCCCTCAATGGGCTAAATTTTAGGACCCACACTCTTGGGCCTCTTTTCTTTTGTGGGCCTTCTCACTCTCTCTCTCCTCACTTTTTTCCCAGTTCCGCAGATATATCATATCATACAAAAATCCCTCCCACCTTTTCCAATTTCGATCAAAAACAAGTTCACAAGCCCTAGCACGCAGAGCTAGCTCTAATTCTGCAAATTTCGACAAATCAGGTCAATTATTAATCGAGGTTCCACGGCCGATGGCGGGAAGAGAAGTTCGCGAGTACACAAATCTTACTGATCCCAAAGGTATTTCCAAAAAAATTCTGATATTTCTTTTTTTTGTTGGAGTCATGCTGGAAATTAATCGGCTGTGTGGAATGTGATATGCAGATAAGAAATTGGGGAAGGGGAAGGACAGAATAGATGACGAAGAAGTTACCTTTCAGCGCATGGTTGCAAAGGTTAGAGAATCCTCATTCTCCTTTCATGCGCTCACCTGCGTTTTTCTATTATGTTTCTTCAATCAAGAAAAATGTATGCTTATCTAACATAGTTTATGAACATGAGTTTTTTCTTGCTAGTGAATTTCTTACATAACCGCTGGTTTGAATTCTAGTCGTTGTGAGAAATGAAAATAGAATGGCTGTGGCGACGGCTTAACCTTAGGAGGAAAAACTTATAATCTGTTTTAGTCACATAAGCTAGCTTAATATTAAAAGTTAAAACCACCCACTACTGTTTGATTTTGTTTTATCTTACTGCATTTTGGAGCTTTGAGTTGTTTCCTGTAGTTTTCAAATTGAAAAAGTTTTCTGATAACACGCCCCGGCAGGGATCTTGGCCTCTTCCGCTGGGTGCTTGATAATTCAGATGCAAGAGGTTGCTGGAGAACGTGGGGGCTACCTTCATGGACGGGGCGGTAGAGATTCTATGCCATTTTTCCATTATGAAACTTAATTTTGTGTTGGCCTTTTGAATGCACTTAATTTCATGAGGTAAGATAGCTGTCATTGCTTCTTGAGTGCCTAGTGTAAATGTGCAGCTTTGGATAGCGATGATTTGCTTTATCTCAAGGAGCAGATGGAAGCTGAGGAAGATGCAGAACGTCTACTACGCCGCACAGAGAAACGAGCATTTGCTGCATTTAAAATATCCTTCTTGAAACTACTTTGTGGATTGACAAAGAGGACTGAATGGCTCAATAAAATATGTTACTGTTTCTTTCTTGTTTTATTTGGGGGAGGGGGTGGAGAGGTTCTTCTTTATGTTCTTCATTCTTTACTGTGCTTATCAAGGTTTGTCTATGTTTGAGGTCCTTAGGTGTTGTAAATTTTCTATGGTAAAAAATAAATAAACGACAGTATAAAGTTGGAAGTCCAACCAGGCTAATTGTATTCTTGTTCTCAGTAGTCTCATATATTGAGATGATTACTGTTAGTCCAATTATATTTTCATACATCTTCCAACCTTGATTTTTCTGGTAACGAGTATTCATCTTGCTCATCGTACTTTTCCTTAACCACTAATCACAAGGCTGTGGCCGAGACTTCCCCAGCTTCTGTCCCCTTGCCACTTAGAGTGGAACCCAAGCCAAAAAGTGGAATCAGGTTCTCTTTCTCTCCCTCTCTCTATCTATCTATGTATATAAATTTTCTTAACAAAAACAAATTCTTGTATGTGTTTCCATCTGAAATAAAGTCTCTTTGTGCTCAGGCAGCAAGACTTACTTAAGAGATTGGTGGCAGTTAAGGTAAAGCAGCAAGGTGTTTCTACCCCTTCTGATGTAGATCCGTCCAGGGATGCTTTGAATCAACAGCCATCTAAAAAACATCGATCCTCGAATGATCAGGATCTGGATAAAGATGAGTCTACTACTAGTTTGAACAAAGCGAGAGAGGAGACGAAATCAGATAACCCAGTTAAAAGTCTGTTGGCAGCATATGAAAGTTCTGATGATGATGATTGATTCATGGAGTAATGTCATGCCCTTTTTATTTTCCTTTTACAGTAATGCTATGTATCTCTTGTGTATTTGATACTCTGTACGACCTCAGTTATTTATGACATTAATTAGAAGCGACAAGTTTTGCCTTCTTTTATTCAAATTTATATCGTTTGGCTGAGTTGACTAAGAATAAAGGGACATTTATGAAAATGAGCTGAAGCCTTGTTTACAAAGATGTGATTGGTGAGGGTTTAGTGGTTAACGGAGAATATGATTTTGACCAAATTTTTATTCTCCCATTCTTGTGAGGAATCTACATTTCAAATGCGAAAATAGATGGACTATGCCTATGTATCAACGAGAAGCATACATTCCTTGTTAACAGCTCAGTTTTCTAGTTAAGCTGTCAACAGCAATGGATATTTTCTCTCTCCCACGTCGCCTACAACGTGTAAAGACTTTGGTTGTTTTTTATCCAGACATTGGAATCTCTCACCAACCCACTTTGCCTATCACGTCAATGCAATGTCTAATGCTCTCTCAATCTCAATGAAGACATCAATGAGCATCTTGACGGTCTCTTTGTTGATCCAATGTATTCATGGGTTGGAGATGGAGGAATTTTTTCCAGGTGAACGCGATGCTTTGATTCAACTGAGGGATATCGTAGAGTCTCCTTCAAACGGCCTGCACGCGAATTGGACAGGCCGAGTATGCATCACCGAGAACCAAAGCAGCTGGGCCGGAGTCGGGTGCTCAGATTGGCATGTGACGCATTTGGTCCTCGAAGGAATCGAGCTCGCTGCCTCTGTCCCTCTCCCACCTATGTTGTTCCAAAACCTTACATTCTTGACCAAACTCAGCTTCACAAACAACTCCTTGCACGGCCCTCTTCCTAATCTCACCAATCTAGTGCAACTCCAAGATGTTTTCCTCTCCAAGAATCGCTTCTCCGGCTCCATTCCCTGGACCTACATTGATCTACCCGAGTTAGCCAAACTCGAGCTGCAAGAGAATGATCTCTCAGGTCAAATTCCACCTTTCGATCAGCAAACGTTGATCGCTTTCAACGTCTCCAATAATCAGCTCGAAGGGCCGGTCCCTCAGACTCATGTGCTCCAAAGCTTTCCGGAAAGCTCCTATGCTAACAATCCAGGTTTGTGTGGATATGAACTGAGCCCTTGTCCTGTCGCTGTTGCTCCCACTCCATTTCAACCACCAGCAAGAAACGATGGCGGCCTCCAACCGTGGAGCATTGCTCTGATTGCAGCCGCAGCTGTCCTGTTTCCTGCCTCTCTACTCTGCCTCTGCTGCTGCTACATGAGAAAAGCCAATCTAAACAAAGATGAGGAGCTGGCAGGTTTGTATATGTATATGTATATGTTTCATTTATTTGAGCTTGGTGTATATAATAGGAGTATATGCTTATGTGTATGTAGGAGAGTGCAAAGGGCGTATAGATGATTCAGAGAGAAGTATGAAACTGGAGTTCTTGCAGAGGCCAATGTTTGAGTTGGATGATTTGCTGCAGTCGGCTGCGGAGGTAATCGGAAAGGGGAAGCTGGGGACGACGTACAAGGCGATTCTGGAATGTGGCGGCTCAGTCGTGGCGGTGAAGAGGCTGGAGCGCGTCAAGACATGGAGCAAGAAGGAGATGCATCTCCTCGGGAACATCAAGCACCCCAACGTGGCGGAGATGATCTCGTTCTACCACTCCAAAGAGGAGAAGCTCATCGTGTACGAGTACGTACCAGGCCAGAGTCTGTTCAGCCTACTGCACGGTAAATAATTATTTAATTCTAACAATCAATTAACCAAAGAAAGTAACAGTTGGTTGGTTGGTGCAGAGAGGAGAGGGGCATTGGACTGGAAGAGCAGAGTAGGCATCATTAAGGAGATAGCTGAGGGGTTGAATCATCTGCACGAGAGCTCGGTTACACACGGGAACCTTAAATCCTCGAACGTGGTGGTCCAGCACGACGAGGGCGGGGTGGTGAAGGTGAAGCTGACGGATTACGGGCTAGTGGGGGTGGCGGGGGCGGATATGGTGGCGGTGGGGAGGACACCGGAGTTTGTGGCGGGGAAGAAGGTGACGAGGAAGTCTGACGTGTACTGCTTCGGCATCGTGGTGCTGGAGATAGTGACGGGGAGGGCGGCGGCGAAGGAGAATCTGTCGGGATGGGTGAGGGAGGCGGTGAGCATCGACTGGTCGACTGACATAGTGGATATGGAGATATTGGGGGAGAAGGAAGGCTATGAAGATATGTTGAAGCTCACTGAAATGGCGCTTCATTGTACGGATCAGCTGCCGGAGCAGAGACCGCAGATGTCACAGCTCCTCACCACAATACACAACATCATCAATCAATCTTAACACTCTATATAATTAACTAGCTAGTGTGTGAATTAGTTAGTTACAGAATGCAGTTTACGTACATGCATGTTTTATTCTACTTACTATTTAGTCTTTACAACAATGATCATGTTCATGTAAATAGATATTTGATCATTACTTGTATTTGCTTCATTACAAAGGAATATTAATTCATTCATTCTGATCATACTCATCAATTAATTTATATTCCGTTTGTGTACGTGTTTGGTTGTTGCATTGGATAAACATGCCAAGAGTAGATGATTTGGTGATGTATAATATATCCGGCCGTTTACTAGTACTTTAAAAAAAAAAACGCCGACATTGCATGTTGCTTGCTCTACTCGTATTAATTATATACACTATTTTCGATATAGATGGTTTTGATTTTGATGTAGCTTAATATATACTCCTATAATCTCTCTCACCCCTAGCTATATAGTTGCGTGGTGGAATAAATAAAACTAGGCTAATGGATGTATTATACATAATAAGTTCTCTATTAATTATAAGGTGACAGCGATTTTGCCTATATATTGAATAAAGTATTTGAAAATGAATTTTATGATCCAAACAAACTTAAATTGTTAGTTAGATAGATAGATAGATGCAAAATGGTTTGGCCCTTTAGGAGTAGAGAAAATAAAAGTGATGTGTATATGGAGTTTGGATGAGATGAGAAGTGGGATTGGTACGTACGTAGGTAAATCCATTTTCCTGTGGACAGATATATGAGAGAAGAAAATAAGCATTGAAGAGCCACCGCATACAGTACGTGTCATCATTCCTGCATTTCATCTCCCAAGTGTCCTTAGCTTGTTTTCCTTCATCTCAAATCCACTTCTGTAATTTAAGCACCCAGCTAACAAAATTAATCACCATTTCCATCTCCAATTCCCAAACCAGCTCCACCACCATCTCCGTTTTATATATATCATACATATATATATCAACCTCAATCACACTGAATTAAAACAAATAATCGAAGAAGAAGAAGAAATATTAAGTGATCAAGATGCCTCGCCGATACGCTTTTGGGAGGCCGGAAGATGCCACCCATCCGGACTCCGTCAAGGCCACCTTGTCCGAATTCCTCTCCACCTTCATCTTCGTCTTCGCCGGAGAAGGCTCTGTCCTTGCTCTCAGTGAGTATTAATGCATCCATTCTACATATAATTAGCTTTATATATAATATAATGCATGGTGTTACTTCAGATAAGATGTACGCCGACACGGACTTATCCGCCGCCGGCCTCACCCTGATCGCTCTAGCGCACGCGCTCTCCCTCTTCGCCGCCGTCGCCTCCAGCATGAATGTCTCCGGCGGCCACATCAACCCCGCCGTCACCTTCGGCGCCCTCGTCGGCGGCAGGGTCTCCCTCCTCCGCGCCATCTTCTACTGGATCGCTCAGCTCCTCGGCGCTGTCGTCGCCTCCCTCCTCCTGCGCCTGGCCACCGACGGCTACGTACTAATCGAAATCCAATCAAATTCTTGTTATTATGTTAATTAGCTAGTTAATCATTTGGGTTATGTTTGGGTGCAGAGACCGATGGGGTTCTCGGTGGCGGCAGGGGTGGGGGCGTGGAACGCGCTGGTGATGGAGATCGTGATGACGTTCGGGCTCGTGTACACCGTCTATGCGACGGCGATAGATCCGCGGCGGGGGAGCCTGGGGACGATAGCGCCGCTGGCGATTGCATTCATAGTGGGGGCGAACGTGCTGGTGGGGGGGCCGTTCGAGGGGGCGGCGATGAATCCGGCGAGGGCGTTTGGGCCGGCGCTGGTGGGGTGGCGGTGGAGGGACCATTGGATCTATTGGGTGGGGCCCTTCGTTGGGGCGGCGATTGCCGGGATTATATACGAGTTTGGGATCATACTGCCGGAGGCCACCACGCACCACACTCACCACCAGCCTTTGGCGCCGGAGGATTACTAGCTGGGCTCTCCCTCAATATTGCATTGCTTGAGTACTGAATGAATAAATAAAGGAATCCTTTTTAATTTCTGTGTTGCTTTGTAGCATATAGCCTACGTTGTTTGTTACTTGGATTTGTAAGTTTGATTTCTAATAATGGATGGAATATTGTAATGTTCATCCTTATACTTCATCTATTACTTCTTTCTTACTAATTCTAAATACCACCTTCAGATTTTAAATCCCAATGGAGGGAAGAGAATAAGTATGGGAATTACGGAGACAAATTCTAGGCCTACAAAATAGAAATACGTACAACAAGATTAGCTGCATTGATTTCTTTTTCTTTTTCTTTTAGCTTTTTTGAACTGATTGTATGTTCTACTTTGGAGAGTCCGAAATATTATATATACGAGATAATTACTGATTTTATTATAATGCGCAAAATAGGGGAGAAAGAATAAGATATATGAGCGAAGAGGTTAATATGGAGAAAGAATGAGATATGAGCGAAGAGGTTATTCTGGGATCAAAAAACTAATCCCAAAAAACTAATCCTTCCGTCACATTCTTCTTGTCCCTTTTTTTTTATACTCGTCTCATTCTTTTTGTTCTATTTTTTTTTTATCTCATTCTTCTTGTCCTGTTTTTTTTTTTTTATACTCGTCCCATTCTTCTTGTTCCATTTCTTTTTGGTTCTTCTTGTTCCATTTCTTTTTTGTCTCATTTTTCTTGTCCCATTTTTTCTTATATCCATTCCATTCTTCTTGTCCTATTTCTTTGAGATTAAGAAAGTGGAGTTCGATGAATGTAAGATGGTATAGTATATATGGGGTTCATAAATATTTTTTTTGTGTGTAACTTTTGCCAAAAAAAATATAGGCAAGAAAAATGGAACGACCTAAAAAGAGAACAGGACAAAAATAATGAGACTTTTGCCAAAAAAAACAGACAAGAAGAATGCAATGACCTAAAAAGAAAATAGGACAAGAAGAATGAGACAGAGAGAGTATATTTTATAGGCCCAATTGGCTTATTTTAGGGCTTGCAAAGTGGGCCCGAAATAACTCGTTATGGGCTGGCAAGCCCAGATGTTTTGAGTTTGGCCCATTTACCCGTTGAATGGGATTACACTAATTTATTGTTAATAGGAGTATTTGTAAAGGTTAAATTACGGTTTTAGCCTTATTGAACAAATTTCAAAATTTAACAGCGGAGACGAGCGTTGAGAGGCGAGTTTTGGTGGTAATGGAAACGACAAAGTGAACCCCTTGGCCTATGGCAATTGTGTGACGTTATGTTAAAAATAGAGGTAGCTATATTTGGCCAACAGCTGTTGCGGCAGTGTCTTTTTGCGCTAAACACAACAACTTGATGATCAAATCAAATGCACCATTAAATCAACGCCTACGTTACGTTTCAGTTTCACCCACCGAATTAATTGATTAATATGGATTGAATTCACATATAGAGATGGATAGATAGGAAAGGGAAATTAAAAACAAGCTGCATGTGATGTGATGATTGTTTGTAGCAGACAACGATATCCACCCTCAATAGGCGATTGGTACTATTTATATGTAATAATGTAGTTGGTAGTAGTTTCAGTTCCAACGTCGACATATACTATACTATTATTAATTACAATATCTATATTAGATCAGATATTGAGACAGTCACACATGGACATAGGAATAGGAATTTGTGTTGGTTTCCACGTCACCACATGCGTTATTCTCTCTTCTGCATCCACTTTTACCTACCTTCCATTCCTCTTCCACTTCAACAGTTCAACTCTCTCTCTTCCTCTATATATAGACAGACTGACATATATACCCTCACACATTGAATCTATCACTCTCACAAATGAATTCAGATTGTAGCAAACTGCTGATTGTGGCATTGCTACTGTGGTTGGTTTGCTTCAATGCCATTTCTGGGCTTGAAAATGGGCTGGCTCGAACTCCTCAGATGGGGTATTTCCCATTCTCTCAATCACTTCCTCTTGCATTACCACACATTAACACACTCATATTTATATGTATATCTTCAGATGGAACAGCTGGAATCATTTTCAGTGTAACATTGAAGAGAAGCTGATTAAGGAAACAGGTGAGCTGCACACATCACATCACATGCAAAAATATGAGATGCAAAGTCTTCACCTTTTTCAACCTTAATCACAATTTATTATTGTTTCTGCAACAGCTGATGCAATGGTATCAACGGGGCTTGCTGCGCTTGGCTACAAGTACATAAATCTCGGTATTGTACATTCACCTCTCTATTCAATGAATCTTTATCAATGTTTCCCTCTAAATATCATTGTACATATCTGTTATTTACAGATGATTGCTGGGCTGAACAAAACAGAGATGCTCAGGTGCTTATCATGCAGATTAAAAATTACTAATATCTAAAAAATATCATCTCTCTTGATATATAGATGTATATATAATCCAGGGGCATTTACTTGCCAAAGCCTCAAAATTTCCTTCTGGGATCAAAGCACTGGCTGATTATGTTCATCGGAAGGGATTAAAACTTGGGATTTACTCTGATGCTGGGTAATTCTCTTTCCATTTTTTCCATTTAAAGACAAAGAAATAGTGCACTAGTGTTTTCCCAAAGGCATGGAGTTGTGATAGTTTGTTTGGTCACTATTTTAGAAATCAGACATGCAGCAAGCAAATGCCTGGATCATTAGGATATGAAGAAAAGGATGCAAAGACTTTTGCTTCATGGGTAGGTTTATAAGGATTATTGTGTGCATTTAGCTCCAGTTGTGAATGCAGTAGTTGATGAGTATCTTTCTTCACCAAATAGGGAGTTGATTACTTGAAGTATGACAACTGCAACAACAATGGTATCAGCCCTAAGGAAAGGTATAGTTCTTACTTTAGTCCTTGAGCTTTGGAGTTGAGTAAGCATTAATGATTTTGTTGGTTGGTGAGGAAGGTATCCTGTGATGGCAAAGGCTTTACTGAATTCTGGGAGGAAAATCTTCTACTCTATGTGTGAATGGTTCGTATTCATCCTAGGCCTTGAGTGGTTCTTTGTAAACAGTAAAGCTCTCATGGTTTCAAATTTGATAATAGGGGGCAAGAAGATCCTGCAACGTGGGCTAAGTCTATCGGGAACAGTTGGAGAACGACGGGGGACATTCAGGATAACTGGAACAGGTGAAATGAAGCAACTCTAATGAATTTTCATAACTACTACTCATCATCACAAGTTGGCATTGTGTATTTGCTATTGCAGTATGACTTCACTGGCAGACCAGAATGATCGATGGGCCGGGTATGCAGGGCCGGGAGGATGGAATGGTAAGATTAATTTGCTTAGTTCCCTAATTTGATTGGTCTGTCTGTATCTATGATGACTGGGAATCATGATGTTGACAGACCCTGACATGTTGGAAGTTGGAAACGGAGGGATGAGTAGCCAAGAATATCGGTCACATTTCAGCATATGGGCATTGATCAAAGTAAGTGAAGAGATTTGGTGTACAAACTAAAGTTGTGGTGGAGTGGCTAACATAGAGTGTGTGTGTGTGTGTGCGTTTGAGAATAGGCTCCTCTGTTGATTGGATGTGATATACGGTCGATGGACAAGGGGACCATGGAGCTTCTAAGCAATAAGGAGGTGATTGCTGTGAACCAGGGTGAGCAATTACAACTACAACTCTTCACTTTTGTTTGCTCCAACATGGTTAAACAACAACTGTTTTCTGACCTTTTGCTTTGGATGTGGAAAATAGATAAACTTGGAATTCAAGGGAAAAAGTTGAAGAAAGATGGAGACTTGGAGGTAGAGTAGGGGTGAATTTGTATAGCATAGCAAATTGATGTATTTATAAACTAAACTGTGTGTAATGGCACAACAGGTGTGGGGAGGAGCCCTGAGCAGAAACAGAGTAGTTGTTGCTTTGTGGAACAGAGGATCTTCGGGAGCGACCATCACTGCTTACTGGTCGGATTTAGGCCTTAATTCCACAACGCTCGTCAATGCAAGAGACTTGTGGGCGGTAAGAACGTCGTGCATGGATTCAATTTTCTCACATATTTACTCAAACTTAAAACTCATAACTCAATTCTCTTTCGCTCCAGCATTCAACACGAAGATCGCTCAAAGGAAAGATCTCGGCTTCTGTAGCTTCGCATGACTGTAAAATGTATATTCTCACTCCCAAGTGACAACCTTGAGGTTGAGGAGGCTATACTCAGCTGTAACCATAGTGATGCAATGCTCATCATTATTTATAAAACATACCAACATCATCATCACTTGCTTTGCTTCATTCACAAACAACATTAAAATTGAGTATCCCCCCAGCAAAGGGAGGTACAAAGCTAGATTGAACCTTTACTACCAGAAAGAGCAGTCAGTGTCACTGCAGACAAAATCTCATATTAAGCTACACTCAATGCAACAGAATGAAGCCATAAGTAGTAGTCTGCGTATTATAAGCCTTCGGTATATATTTCCATTTATGTTTACGAATTTGTACAACTGGAAGGATAATGTACCTCGTGTACAAGATTAGACACAAAAAGATTCCTGAGAAAAAGAATAACGCAAGTAGCAAACTACAATTAACGAACAACAGTATTTACTCACGGTCCCCTCATCCTTTCAACAAAACTTCTTCCTTTCTCCTCGAAGTGACGCCTCTTGACCTCCAGCTTTTCTCCCATTTTCTTCCCTAATCCACGCATACGCTCTTTCGGCCCTAGTCTTTTTGCATTCATATCATCATCTTCTGCCCTCTGAATTTGTTCTTTTGTAAAGAAACGTGATGGAGAAAGCATACGGCTATCCTGTCTAGGCTCTATGCTCCTAATGGTAGATTCTTGCATCTTCTCATCCTTCAGCAAAGGGGCTCTAAGGTCTTGGCAAGAACTGCTGTTCGATATTGACTCGTCCGTGGAGCTCGATGAGGACACACAGCGGTCTACGGATTCACCTGTTCCTTCTGGGATAGAACTCACACTTTTTGACATCTCATTGTCGAATTCTGACCTAGTAGAATTTCCATGACTTGATTCAACCTTATGAGCTAATTCCCCAGGTTGGAAGGGTGGTGCTTCTCGATTTGAGTTATTACTAACAGTATCTTGATTGTTTTTATACCACATGAAAGGAGCAGCTTTCTTGGGGATCCAATCATCTTTCTCTGCCAACATCCAAGGAAGTCCAATACTCTCACTGTTTGGAAGCACCAAAGTTTCACGAATTGCTGCCTGAAAGAAAGATTGTGAATTCTTCCCTAATCAATAACAAGTTAACCCATAAATCTGGATTGCAGCTACACTTATATGCCGATTCAGAAAAGAAAGTTGAAAGTCAGATACGATGCACAAATTTCTTAGACGAAAAGGAAAGAGGATAACCTAAACAATTGCAATCGAGAAGGACTCATGTATATATTTACATTCCACAAGAAATTCATTTAAATTCTCAGACAATTAGATTTATTATCTGAACAGAGATGTCTAATGTCCTTCCAATAGTAGGAAAAACAAAGCAGCAATGTGGGCTTGCCCGATGTCCTTATGCATGATTTTAATCAATGTGTTAAATATATTCGTAAAGCAAATGTATTACACAGTACTATTGACATTTCCAATTTCCAAAAACCAAAAAAACAACGAAGAAAATAAAGTAAAGAACAATAAATAAGATAACAAAAGAAAGAAAAACTAGTTTTCATGCACCACCTGATCAATAATGAAGTTCCTCAGGAATTCAGATTAAATTTGATGAATAAGGTTAATAAAAAATAGAGAAACTAGATGGCATTTTCAATTTATCACAATGGTTAAAGGTTCAAGATGCCACACCAAGTATTTATTCCAACTTAAAGACATGTTGACAGAGAAAGACTCAATCAAAATTTATGTGACTGAGAATTTTGGAGCATGTGCTAAGCTTCTAAGATTAACAGAATAAAATTGCCTAAGAATGATGATTAAAAAAAATTGAATGTACAAATGTTTCTGTAACATATGCCATTTCATTTCTATATAAAGGATCTGACCTTCACTCGACTAATCAGGAACAAAGCTAGGCGAGCATTTGTAATTTTGTGGTCCCCCACAAATGAATCCAAGTTGAATTGAATATCAGGCATTGAGGTAAATCCAAACCATATCTGATCGGAAGGTGGAGGCTTCATGCACACCCGTATTGTTCCACAAATAGAGGAAATCCTAATCCCCAATGAGAGAGGAACCTTCAACAGATGAACAATAATAATGTCAGGAAACGTGCTAAATTTTAATTTTAACTTCATCTGTGTCACCGTCACAGCAACACATGCTCATAAAGCATACCCATAAGCTATGGAAAGAACTGATATGACTGGAATATTGGATGGACAGATCAATTAACTTTTCTACAAAATGCCCTCAATTTTTTCTGATTATCTTCTCTTCATTGTACTGTTATGATACGCATCTCAACCTCAGAACTATGTTCCCTGTATCTGAATTGTTATACATGCATTGACACATACACATGCATGCATGTACAAGCAGGTGCAAGAATGCATCACATTGACATGGCAATTCCAACATTTATATACCTTCAGCTATCAAAAACAGTTCATTCACAAGGATGACCAACAGATAAAAAGCAGACTCCCTACACCACTAAATATGTTTTATGGAGGGAGGGTTTCCAGACCAGATCAGTCATGGTGAGAAGTAACGGTAATATCATTATGCATAGGATCAAGTAGTCAGATTCAAGGCAAAACGTAAATGCAAGCTTCCTTTGCAGATTGCGCATTGGGATTCATAAATTTGTTCTTGCGGTAATAACTGGCAGTTCTTTGATTTTTGTTGCCATCATTTTGGGTAGGACAAGTTCCCAAGAAACAAATCAAAATAGAGGATTACTTCACAATAACCTGCCCGTAAGGAAATTTCAAGATCAGAAAGCAAGCATGACACTCAAAGTACCACTTTGTGGAAATGACATCAGCAGCAACTAAAAAGATGTCGATGAAACAATAATAAGTTAGAGGATAGAATGTGCTTACTAACTTGTGACACCTGTTTCGTGATAGAATGTAATATAGACTTCCATCTAGAACCTTGAGATGGTGCATTCCCAGAGCTTCTGAGATTGTCAGTATCATCTGCAAAGTTATAAAGCTAAAATAAGAGGAAAATAAATATTGGTGTGGATAAACATGTTTACGTATCTAATGGGAGAGACCAAGACTCCACACACTCAACCAGGATGTTTCATCCAACAAAGAAATGATCGGTCGTGGTTCGAGAGTATGAAACAGGTTTTAGTCAGAACAAACAAGGTTTTATTGACTAGAGCACAACATCTGAAGTCGAATTAGTAAAACTGGATGAGGAATTAAGTAAAAGTTTTCACACCTCTATCATGATATCCTTCATCTGCTGTCTCCTCACGAAGCTTTAACTGTTTACCAAGATACTCAAAACCTTCCAGAATATCAGACGCGACCTCACCATCACTGTTCCCATTGAGCCGTGTTTTCTCTTCTTCAAATTCTAATTCTCGAAGCTCAAGCCTTGTTTCAATGTCCAGAACCATGCCACCTAAATACTCAACATCGATTTCCAGGGACCATACCTCATTCATATCTGAGGGAAGGACCCTCATTGCAAGGATGCGTGGAGGCAGAGTGCCAGGATCCACAGCTGTACATGTGACTTCACCAATGTAACTCGGGATTCGCATATTGGAAAGTGCTCTCTGTTGTATTATGAAGGTTAAAATTAGCAAGTAATTATGACAACATAATCTGTACACCACAAAGCAATCTTTCCATCACCGGAACATTTGCAACAACTTATACTCAAGAGTCTCAGACATTAGTGTTAGTGAGGAAATATTTGATGTTTACCAAACAAATTGTAATGTTTTAACAGATGAAATGAAGGAACTATGTCGAACTCTCATCCGTCTAACTATGTTTTATAAGTACGTCACATGCTTTCCTGGTGCTTCCCATCCCAAGTGCTTGCTACTAACAAATTTCTCGAGGAAAAATTGTAAAAAGAATTTGCAAAGAATCTAAGGAAGTATATGCAGCAATTTCACACTCTAAGAACAAAGTTACCATTTGCAAATAGAAGATAATATCTAACATTCTAATGGCATATCATAGTGAGTCAACATCTCATCACAGAGCACATTGAATCGAGAACAAATAATATTACAAACCTGAATCCGATTGTGTAAAGAACTCCTAAGCTGCAAATTGTTCTTAGCATCAAAGAACAGTCGTGAAATAACCATATTCAAGCATAGTGAGCCTTCATCAATATGCTTGTCTTTGGAATCTTTGGAGTCTGCCTCGGTGGAGGCTGAAACTGATGATGCCACACTAGTGTCAGCAGGAGAAACATTCAGAGGTTTCCCTGATGTATCAATTTTGGCTGAGACATTAGGCATGACCATGTCTTGGGATGAATACGACCTTGAACTTAATTTTCTTTCTTCATGTCCGGAAATTGATGGCCCACTTGGTTTATAATCATGCCCACTTTTAGAAGCCTTTTTAGCTAGTTTCTTCAGGAACTGGCGAACCTTTGAAGAAGAATTGTCAAATTTAACTGACCTGTCAGTTGATTCAGCATTTACACCTCCCGAAGGCTTCATAAAAGAAGGATATCCAGCATTCAGTGAGGCTAGGTAATACTGAAACTCCATACTCAGCTTGGAAAACCATGCACCTTTTTCTCCATCATCGCAAGAAGCAAGGCGAAGGACTTTACACCAGGACTCCTTCTCCCAAGACGTCTCCAGATATAAGTAAATCACTTTGGATCCTTTATATATAGCTGAATCCTTGCTCTCTACTTTGATCGGATACCTTTTCGCCCTGGCAATCATAATTTTTTAAAACTACTATAAATTCAATCCGTCAATACAAGATAAGAAACTAGTAGGGCAGCAATCCTATACAATATATTATGCAAGCAAAAGTTGAAACAAATTCCAATAAAAGAAATGAGAATTATATTCTCATAAACTAGTTTCTTTGTGTCATTATCTTTGTTATCAAAGTCCATTCCAACTACCTGCAGGGTTGGTTATACGGATATTCTTAACTTTTTCATTCCAGTTCTTCAACAGCCTACCCTTCTTCTACAATCACCTTCCTTTATATGACAAAAACTGCCATAGACATTCTTTTAATACTTCAATGAAAAGCTTAATGCCCTAGGTAAACTAAAAGTATGTCCTAGCAACCTGATATCAATAGAAAACTTAATTTACTAAACAAACTCAAATGGAATCTGAATCTGGTATAAATCCACTGTATCGAAGATAATGCAATCAATCCCAAAAATTGGTAAACAGATGATCAGAAAAAATAAAATACTTAACACTTTTTCAACTCATCATTTTTAGACCAGATGCTTACTTCTAAGTTTTCTAAGATTTGAAAACAATGTCTAGGAAAAATTAATTACCATTTTCTTGACGGCAGATCAGTAGCAGAAACAGCAACAATCGTGCAACCCCTTAGTGAAATCTCTACACGGGGAACATCTGTTTCCATCAGGATAAGATAATGATCTCTAATTCTTGCATTCTTCCTAACAGGGGTCACCTCCAAAATTTCTTTTTTCCTCCTTTGGTCTGTTGGCACTTTCTCTTCAAGCCAAGATTTTGGAATTTTATCCGGTTCTAGAACCCATAAAGTCCCCTGAAAGCAAAAGGTGTAATCTAAGAAATAAGAACAGGGAATAGATCAAACTAGAAATTTGAAAACTGAAGGAAAGACACAAGCATAAACATGATACGCTGGTACAATTAGAAAAATATTTCCATAATTTCTTCCAACATTTCCATTCTCATAAAAAACACAAAAAAAAAAGAGAATTATGAGAAGGAAAGAAAAGGCAAACTGGGGCCTGGGATATATTAAAATTGGTAAGAGAAACTTACGAAGTGAAAGTTGTGACAAACAGAAGCAAAAGCAAACAAACACACTTGGTGAGATAACTATGTGTCAGAAGTGGAGAATATTGAGCAGCAGAAGAAGAAATAGGTATGAGTATGATGCATGGAAAAAGAGAATAGAAACAGGATGAATACTGACAAGAAAATAGAGACATACTTTGGAAGATAATGAAAACCTGCATTACATTCGTTCTTTGATTTATTACTAGAGTTTCGAAAATCAGACCTATATTGTGAGCACCAATCCCCTAAACATGGAAATTTGATCCTCTTTAACCAGCTGAATCTCATACTGTAACAGTAAACAAGACCCATACGCAGGCATTTTCAGCATAGGAAACATGATACTACATTTTCATAGCATGACAAATGTTCTAGATAAGTACCAATTAGAGGATCCGTATTTATGAGTAAAATCTCATAAACCTTTGGAAATTTCCAATTTCAACTTTTAAGACAATAACAACGGGCATGCATAAAAGAGAATAGTAGCTAGAAAATAGATGAAGAGAATTTTCCTAAAAGCAACATGCTGCAACTGGTTATAGCAATTCTCACACTCTATATTCTAAGTAACATTTCCCATGTGGACAACAAAATTAAGCGAAGGTACTGGGTTCAGGAATCGAAATTTGACAACGAAAATCAAACACATATAAACCCAAGCACACAAGGTATCTTTCCATCATAAATTTCTTCGCAGTTATCAGTGGAAACCCTGCATTTCATATCTTAGTTCACTAATATATCTAATCTAATTACTGTTAAAGAACCAATCACAGTTAATATTAGGAATTTGATCTTCCTGATAAAGATCGTCAGATTTTTATAAAGAATGACAAAAGTTCCAAATCAGACTGAGGTAATCCTTCTAGAATTGTGAATGCGTCATTAAAGCAAAGCACGGAATTTAAATTAATTTTCTTTCGCCTCTCCCAATTAATTCTGAAAACCAATAGGAAGATTCCAAGATAGAGACAGAGAAGTCGATACAAACATAACTATTTGTTACAAGAAGACGGAGATTCCAACAACTCACCTGCTTGTCATATAAAGAGGGGACGGCGCTGAGCTCAAAGGCGGAGGCCCCGGCAGTCTTGGCCTTGTCTTCTTCTTCGAGGACTTTGCGATCGAGGCGCCTAATCAAAACCCACAGCGCCGCCGCCTCGATGGCGACAACAGTTATCGCCCCAATTATGAAGGCCAACACCACCAGCACCGCCATACCGAACTCTCCCGATCAGAATCCACTGCCTGCAATCGCCATCGCGTTATTCT
The DNA here is from genome assembly GCA_036873715.1 of Salvia sclarea. NCBI lineage: Eukaryota > Viridiplantae > Streptophyta > Magnoliopsida > Lamiales > Lamiaceae > Salvia > Salvia sclarea. The sequence continues at coordinate 2,983,610 of JAYJMF010000020.1, forward strand.
ATTATCGGAGATAGAGAATGAGGGGATTGAGAGAGAGGAAGAAGGAGATCCAGTAGTTGGCAGCAGTGAGGTAGAGAGGCAGGCCCGGCAACCGCAAGTGCAAGCAAAGAGAAATTCGCAGAGTCAAATGCAGCAACCAAATTAATTGGGAGATTTTTTTTCATTTTTTATTTTGTTGGAATTAATTGGGAGTTCTGCTATTTCAAGGAAAAAACTCCCACCCTTCTCATCTGCCACATATTTCTGCGATATTATGTCGACACGCATGTCTAATCATTATCAAATTTTATTTTATTCAGGGAGGCTACATATATTGCGCAATAAATTTTGGCTCCTCTATGTTGTTTGGATATGATTTGTCTAAACTATTCTAGCTAGTGGAGAGTCTAAGACATCCATCTTAATGTATAAATTGTAGATTTTTTTTTAAAACAAAAAGTTAGATTGTCAAGTTATAGCACCTACATATGTAGGATGAAAAATTATTCCATTGTTAAATAGATTATTGCACTTTCCTAAATTTTACTCCCTGCATCGAATAAGAGTTGACTTGTATTTTATTTCGGAATGTCCCATAAAAATTAGCATATTTCTTTTTTGGACAATATACATTTATATAATTATTTTATATCACTTTACACTATTTTATTACTCTCCTAAAATTTTGTGCCAAAAGGAGCCAATTCTCATGAAAAGGGGGGAATAGGAATAATATGCTGACAAAAATTAATAAATACAGTATTGCATTTTAGAATTTCTTTTGGGCTAGTACGAGAAATGGGCTAAGTCTGGTTCAAAACCATTTTGGGCTGATTTGGAGTGAGTGGGCTGTTATTGATGCATATTGTTTAAAAGGCTCTTATTGACATTTTTAAAAGAATATATAAGTCATTTTCGTCTAGTCAACAATAAAGGCAATTTGAAACATACAAGTATTGTATCCTTCAATAATAAAACTGTCATATAGAGTAACAATAAATTAGAAAAATAGTATCTACACTTGAGAGACGACTCATTGGTCAATTAATCTATCTTTGGGAAGAAAAAAAAAAAGAAAAAAAAGAGAGGTAATACAATATATGTGCCTTCAATAATAAGAAGGAAAAAGCCCCACATACTTTCTAGTTAGTTGTCACGTTATACCCCCATTGTGGTTATTGGTTGGGCCGAAAATAGTCCTATTTGATATTATTATTAATGATTATTGTGACTTGGATATATTATTGATATAAATGATAAATTAAATGAAATTATCAGAAGGTGAGAGGTAGCAATTGGGATTATTATTATTATTATTATTATTATTATTATTATTGGTAGTTAGTGAGATGCATCAATTCATCAATTAAAACGTTTAACGTTTCTATCCAAAGGCAAAAGAAATGAATAAGAAAATGGTACAGTAAAACATTTATTGGGTGTGGGAGATGCTACCATCCGTCATCGTCAACACCATCACTCCACCGCCACAATTCTTAACCTATACTAGTAGCTTTGAAAATTCATACTAATTTGCAAGTTTACAATAATCCTTCGATCGTTAATTCTCAATAATGATTCTCGCATGGTTTGAAAAAAGAGAGAAATATAGAAATTTTGATAGGAAAGCACATAAATATGTTAGTTGGAAAGTCGTTTACGTTAACGTTCACCCAAATAAATTTGACAAATAGGTGCCACGTATATGGTTTAGCCTTTGGTTTTTAAATTCCGAAATTAATTAGCTAGTTGATCAATTTGTAGTTAGTAAAAATTGATCCTACTCCTAATTATCCTAGGGGACGGTAGTCAAAAGCTGATGGTCTCAACATTCCATATTCAAAAATTTCATTCACCCACCCACATGCATGCTAATGCTAATGCTAATGTTATGCAAATAAATGTAATAGTCCTACTATAATGATGGTGAATAAGGCTGGCGCCTAACGATTAATTTGCCAACCTCCTACTTTAAATTGGGGTCGGTTTGCATTAAATTGCTCTCCACCAACATCTACCTGCACGCATTAATTCCCCTCGAATAACATAACATAATCACAAAAGGATATCATATTTTTATATTTTCACACATCTTCTTATTCTTCTTCTCAAAATCCAGATTAATCACACCACCACCATGCTGCAGCAACAGATGATTTTGACTCAAATAGTGTGAAGAAGGCTAATACGTTGCCAGTCAAGCTCATAGCATCCGCATTCATCTTCACGCAAATTGAATCCATCTCGAGTATTTATTTACACCGAATCATCGGCATAAGAGTAGCAATCGATAGAGATGAAGAACTCGTCATCGTCGGCGTCGGCGGAGGAGGTGGTGATGGAGATAGAGGCGAACAAGCCGCAGGGCAACGGCATCGTCGTCGGCGGGCTGAGCCCGCTGAGCGAGAGCCTCTGGAAGGAGAAGACCAACACGGAATTCGTCGGCGACGTCTCCGCCAGGCTGGCGTGGAAGGACTTAACCGTGGTCGTCACCCTCGGCAACGGCGACACGCAAAATGTCCTCGACAAGCTCTCCGGCTACGCGGAGCCCGGCTCCTTCACCGCCCTCATGGGCCCCTCCGGATCCGGCAAGTCCACCCTCCTCGACGCCCTCTCAGGCCGCCTCGCCGCCAACGCATTCCTATCCGGCACCATCCTCCTCAACGGCCGCAAGGCCAACCTCTCCTTCGGCACCGCCGTCAGTCATTTCTTCTTCATAATATATATGTACTCTGTTTCAACGTATTTATACGTTTGCATAATTATAATAGGCATACGTGACTCAAGACGACAACCTCATCGGCACACTGACGGTCCGTGAGACGATCTCGTACTCGGCCCGCCTCCGGCTCCCCGACAGGATGCCGTGGGAGGACAAGCGGGCCCTCGTGGAGAGCACGATCATCGAGATGGGGCTGCAGGACTGCGCGGACACGGTGATCGGGAACTGGCACCTGCGCGGGATCAGCGGCGGGGAGCGGCGCCGTGTCAGCATTGCGCTCGAGATCCTCATGCGCCCTCGCCTCCTCTTCCTCGACGAGCCCACCAGCGGCCTTGACAGCGCCTCCGCCTTCTTCGTCACGCAGACTCTGCGCGGCCTCTCGAGAGACGGCCGCACCGTGATCGCCTCCATCCACCAGCCCAGCAGCGAGGTCTTCGAGCTCTTCGACCGCCTCTACTTGCTCTCCGGCGGTAAATCCGTCTACTTCGGCCAGGCTTCCCACGCCTATGAGTTCTTCGCGCAAGCCGGCTTCCCTTGCCCGGCTTTGCGCAACCCTTCCGACCATTTCCTCCGCTGCATCAACTCCGATTTCGACAAAGTTAAAGCCACCCTCAAAGGCTCCATGAAAATGAGGGTATTCACTATTCACATACCTATCTATCTATCTCTATCTCTATTGCAATTTCAAATTCTCTTATGTATAAACCAAATCATTCTGAAATTTTCATCAGTTTGAGATGAATGATGATCCGGTTGATAGAGTGACCACGGCAGAAGCTATACGGACGCTTGTGGACTCTTACCAAAAGTCACAATTTTGTTACTCTGCAAAGGAGAAGATTGAGGAGATGTCTAAGATTGTGAGTTGCAATTCATCTCAATTTCATTAATATAATTAATGTGGGTTTATAACTTTTTATCTTTACATGTATGTTATAGAAAGGAACCGTGCTAGATTCCGGCGGGAGTCAGGCCAGTTTCTTGATGCAGGCTTTCACCTTGACTATACGCTCATTCGTTAACATGTCGAGGGACTTTGGGTATTACTGGCTCAGGCTCGTCATCTACCTCGTTGTCACCGTCTGCATCGGCACCATTTACATGAACGTCGGAACGAGCTACAGCGCCATCTTGGTAAGTGATCATCAACGGTGATGATGTATGGATTATGAATATGTAAATTTGATTTTGTATGGTGAATTGTAGGCAAGGGGAGCCTGCGCCTCGTTCGTGTTCGGGTTCGTGACCTTCATGTCGATTGGTGGATTCCCTTCTTTTGTCGAAGATATGAAGGTATAATTAAGATTATACACGAGGAGGAGATGAGATAAGATAAAGAGATTGTTATATTTGATTTGATGTGAATTCTTGATTTCAGGTGTTTCAAAGGGAGAGGCTCAACGGGCACTACGGCGTGGGGGCTTTCGTGATCAGCAACACCCTCTCCGCGATGCCGTTTCTGATCCTGATCACGTTCCTCTCCGGCACGGTCTGCTACTTCATGGTCCGTCTCCACCCAGGCGTGACGCACTACATCTTCTTTGTGCTGTGCCTCTACGCGAGCGTGACTGTCGTGGAGAGCCTCATGATGGCCATAGCCAGTGTCGTCCCCAACTTCCTCATGGGCATCATCATTGGGGCCGGGATCCAGGGGATATTCATGCTCGTCTCGGGCTACTTCCGCCTCCCCAACGACATCCCAAAGCCGTTCTGGCGCTATCCCATGTCCTACATAAGCTTCCACTTCTGGGCTCTCCAGGGACAATACCAGAACGATCTGAAAGGGTTGATCTTCGACAACCAAACCCCCGATCTCCCCAAGATCCCCGGAGAGTACATCCTCGAGAACGTTTTCCAGATTGACATGCATCGGTCCAAATGGACGGACCTCAGTGTCCTCCTCAGCATGATCATCATCTACCGCATCATCTTCTTCATCATGATCAAGGTCAACGAGGACGTCACTCCCTGGGTTCGTGGGTACATTGCAAGACGGAGAATCCAAAGCAAAGGGGCGAACCAGAGCACCACGGTCACTCCATTTGGCCTCACGCAGTCGCCTTCACTCAGGACTTACGTCCAGCCCCGGGGCTCTGCCATCACCAAGAGGTAGTTTAGTACAACATATATAGCCATTTTCCCACTGCTTCACCGGCTCAGTTTATTGCCGATTTAGCTAATTCTTAGACAACTAGTAGTATTTACTATGCTATACTCTTTAAGTCTTCATTTTATTATATTTCGAGTTTTCAGCTCATCGCCACGTCCACATTCGTCGTTCTTGTACCCACAACACGGCCTAAGATTACAAATAACGAGCCCATTTTACGTGCTATTCGTACAAAGAATCAAGGATAAATAAACTAGGCAATGTACAAAGAATCAAGGATAAATAATCTCATGTTTCCTATCATTCACAAACAAGTTGCTCCACAATTTACCTAACAGCATATCAAAGAAAATTGAGACGAAGCAAATGTTAAACTAAAGAACCCACAATTCGAAGGAGAATGTAGGGAAGAGGGACAGAGAAGCAAACCTCAGCATTGACTAATATTTGAATGAATCAAGAAATAAGCCAAGTGCAAGGCCAGCCTTCCAATAATTGGAAATGACGATTACATTCTTTATGTTGTCGACCAAAGGAAGAGAAGCGAGCTTGTACATAAGGGCCCCGATACCCTCCACTACAGCGACTGTCGAAGCAGCCGACAGCACGTCCCATTCACCACAGTGGCACAATAGAACCCCACAAAGAAAGACAAGAGTTTGGCCGGGAGGTTTCTCTCTTAGTCAGCTTCATCTGAAACGCTCGAAATAAGTCTAGTCCCCGTTCCCCCACCGGACTCGGACTCATTTGAAGACGAAGATGGTGAATTTAGGCGATTATCATCAGCTGCACTTCTAAGAGACCACACTACCTTCCTATACAATTGCATAAAGTTTCAGCTCACATTCAAGAATGCATAACACTTGAAAAAAGACACACACAAACACTCACTTGTATGAGTGTATCTAGTTGCAGTGAAAGGCCGAGAAAATGTCAAGTGAATTGGTATAAATTTGGGGCATGAGAGAGCAGCAAACAACCTTGATTTGGAATCTCTAGATACAAGGAGGAGCTTGAGGCTTGTAAAGTAAAATGCCATAATTTCTAGTTCCCACCATAGACACCTCTAGCTTCAATAAATACATTATACAATCCCATTTAGAAAAAGCTCTGACCACCATCCCTAAATTGAATTTATTTCTAGAAAAGATCCAACTTTTATGTAAAAGCATGATGAATGAGAGAGCTCACCTTTAGTCTAGATAGAGAGAGAGACAGCTCAAACTAGAGTCTCGCTTCTTCAGCGGAAATGTGTCGACATCTTAATGGAAGAAGCAAAAGTGAAGGAACCAGTAACTCCAATGGCCGATCAAGAAAAATGAAAAAAATAATAATAGTAGGAGTAACATTTATTTTGAATGTGTGCAAGAAAAGCCATAAATTTTAGTGAGAGAAGAAAGCTTACTGTCAAACTCAGCCATGGTTTCTGAATTTGATTTTGGACCCGTTATTATTTGCGGCTGGATTAAACTAAACCAACTGCCACTGACCAAGGATAGCTGTGCTGTACGCCCTTTTCTTCTAGTATTACTTATTTATTTTCTGGAAAACAATTTATTTACTTTTAGAATTATAAAAAGGAAATAATAGGATGGCGCCACCTTATTTTGTAGCTTCAAAATTAATAGTACTAATAAACGTTTTCACTTTCACACTTAAATTTTTTGCACAATTTATTTTATTTTATTTTTAAAAATGTGGTTTAAAAAGAAACGGAAAAACAAAAAGATATGGTTTGCAAATTATTCTAATTCGTATCGTAATAATAAATAAATAATAAAATATATGCAATGTGATGTGATTAAGAAGGAAAATAAGAAAAAGAGGGCGTCTGAATCTATGGTCTTTGAAGTTCAATAGCATCACCATCACGTTCACATTCAGTTGGTAGCTCCAAATCAAAGTATCTCCTTCCCCGGCCTCCATCGCCGCGCCCTTCCCTCAATCTGCGGTACCTATATTCACCTTAAACTAATTTTATACATATATTCTTGTCGTTGCTCTTGATTCACTGCAATTCCTCCCAGAATCAAAGATTCAGTCAATTTCTGTCTTGAAAAGGGGATGGATTTGGAGCAGTGGATAGCTAAGGTGAAAGAGGGCCAGCACTTGTCGGAAGACGAGCTTCAGCTTCTCTGCGAATACGTAACTTCTTCTTCTTCTTCTTCTTCTTCCTTTTGCACTTTAATTCATTTATTATTTCTTCCTTAATTTTGACGGTGCATTTCGATGTTCGACGAATCCGAGAATCCCATCTTCAAGGGACGGAAAGCATTGAAATTAGAGTTTCAATGATGTTGAGTATTAAATCTTGGCCTTTTTCTGGTACTTAGGGTTTTTCCTTGATCGTCTGGTACCTGGGTTTTGGGGATAACTCATTCGACAAATTTAGGGTTCTTGAAGATTATTGTGGGATGAGGTCTCTTTAGTACGCTGTTTTATCCCTTTGCTGCTGCACTTTAACTAGAGAAGAGCGCCTAAACCACTCACTTCAATCTCTTTAGTTTTTGTTGTACCTGAGAGTCGAACACTGACAACTGATGATGTCTTGCACTATGTCTGTTCTGGAAAAATCATTGTTTGGTAGATGACTTGAGCACTTCTAAGTACTGAGTTTGGGAATTTTGTTCCTTGACTTTACAAGATTCGTGAGAACCCTGCCACCTAATATTTAATCGTATTCTCCTTTATTTATTTCAGCACTCTTATCATTATTTATATTCTTGACTGATCCCAGTGCTGATGATCCTTTACAGTTTCTTATTTTACACCTTTCCTTTTTGGGTTTTATGTGAATGTTTCACCGTGAGTTATTAAATTTTTTTAACATAGAATCATACTGTTGCCCCCATGACACATATAAATAAATGCTGTTGGGTGCCATGGCTAGTGATTCAGTGAAACAATACATGGGATAAGTCAGGGTTGCTTGATTGTGGTTTCTGTTCCTTCTTCAATATCCACTCTACCCTTCTTTGTGAATGCAATGTTTTTTAGAAGGGATCCAGAAACTTCTCCATCCTTTTTCTATAACGCAACTTTACTGATGGAATACAATATGTGTGTTCATATGAAAGGGAGTATAATATAGCTAAAATGTAATTTGTGGTCATTCTTTTCTGTCACGAAAAGGGTTATGATTTATGCATTTTGAGTCATTATAAGATCTTGTGATGGTGGGCTGCTAAGTTACCCTATAATGTGTGACATACACATTGCTCCATCATGGTGTGTGTGTGTGTGCTTGTGCACCTGATTTCATTTATGGTTTATTTCTAAATTCGGTTTTGTCCTGCCCTATTCAGGTGAAGGAAATTTTGATTGAGGAGTCAAATGTTCAGCCTGTCAACAGTCCGGTCACAGTTTGTGGTGATATACACGGGCAGTTTCATGATCTGATGAAGCTTTTCCAGACTGGAGGTCATGTACCAGAAACAAATTACATATTTATGGTAAGTAGTTTGAGGTGATTTCCTAGTTCTTGTCTTCTTGTTTTATGTTTGTCCTAGTTGCTAATTTGTACTTTTGGCTAACAGGGGGACTTTGTTGATCGAGGTTACAATAGTCTCGAAGTTTTCACCATCCTATTGCTTCTCAAAGCAAGGTGTGTATAATTCAGTTCAGGGATAATATATCTATTATAACTGGTATGTCTCATTAATTATTAGTGTGTCAGTTCATCACCTTTCTACCAGTTTCCTCCTTTTTTTAACATCTACCACTTTCCTCCTTTAAATAGCCAATATGGCGTGTAAAGAATGGGTAGCCATTTACTATTTGGTTCAGTTAACTTTTGTAGGATTTAACCAGGAGGTTATGCCATCAATATATTGTTTCTGCAGCAGAGCTTTGATCTTTTATTTAATTGCTATTGCCCTTAGAAGTTAATTATGCACCACAGATGATTGAAATTTTTAAAAATTACCTGTTTACTACAAATCCTGTGTTTTCTAAGAATAAGAACTTAATCTCCAGATCTTGTTGTGTTAACTTAATCCAAAAAAACAATTTCCACCAGTTAAGCCTTTGGAAGTACTTGGTTAGATGAAATGGAGAAGAGAATGAAATGGTCATTCCCACCTCCACATCATTCCTTTTCCTTGGTATAGATTTTCCTAGGAATCACCATTCCTACTAAATTAGGTATAGCTTAACCAATGGGAATAGCCATTCCATTCCCCCCTTCATTCCGTTCCTACCTCCGTTCGCTTCCCCCCCCCTCATAATCCTCATACCATTCCCTCATACTAAGCACCGCCATAGTTCACGAACTTCTATATAGATCAATCAATTAAACTTTATATATGGGACTTCATTCTCTTTAAGAATCATCTACTCTCAAAACTTTCTACCGTATTCTCGGTGTTGGAAAAATACTTGGTAATGAAATAATTACTGGTCTTTCTAGGAGTAAGTGGATTTTCAGTTTGTGGATGATGGAAAACTTGATAGCTGGACTGCTGGAGTATATTCGACTGTTTCTTGTTGCTCCTTGGGTTATTTATTAATGGCATTGCATTTTCTTTCAGATACCCTGCTAACATTACTCTCCTACGTGGAAATCATGAAAGCAGGCAACTAACGCAGGTATTAGTTCTTTTTATGGCCATAATAACAGTAAATTAGTTCTTTTATGAACTACATTCGTACATACAGTTAGATAAATTACTCCAGGAAGATAACTAACTGTAGGAGTCCGCTAACAGGCTTTCTCAGATAAGGCTTTAATGACTCTGACATTGACTGAACTCATATCATGTTCTCCTTTTACGTGTCCTACAGTGATCATCTGAAATGGGGAAGTGGGTCACTAGGCCTTCTGGCATTTGATCGCGAATTTTTCAAAGATGTTTGTATCCTGAGAACATGCAATGTTTTGCACGCTTCTGCCATTCCATATGAATTGTCTCCTCTTGGGGAGTTATGGATGGGTCACTATCCCAACTCATTGTATGCATTGATCCTTGTAATTCTTGAGATCTCGCCTGACTCGCTATTTGTTTCTTTTTAAATGAGAAACTCGAGGCATGTAAGAAATTGTGTAAAACCAAAACCGTGCTGGCTTGTATTGGATTAACTGTGTTACTTCAATTTTGATTAACTGTGTAATATGACAAGATTGCCAACATATTATATCAATACTTGTTTAATTACTAGTTCTCATTAGCAGGCAACTGCAGAATTTGTCGTCACTGCTAGTTTAGTAGTTCCTGATTACTGATCAATTTATGTGTTATTCTCCTTGCTAGGTTTATGGATTCTATGATGAATGTCAAAGGAAGTATGGGAACGCTAATGCTTGGCGTTATTGCACCGATGTTTTTGACTATCTTACTCTGTCAGCAATTATTGATGGCACGGTATGTACTCTCTAATAAAAAAATACCAATTAAGTGGAATCAAAGACCTCATGCTGTAAATAGTTAAATTGGTATTTTTTCCTAATATTAGGCCTTGCTGACCAAGCCTTTTGCTATTTTAATTCCCTGGAGGGAAACAAGAAGAACTTATCCCTGTTGGTAGATCCCACTTTTACTAATTTCTAATATCATTATGCGACTGATCCACTGACTTTTTTGGAATGCCAGGTACTTTGTGTACATGGTGGCCTATCTCCAGATATTAGAACTATTGACCAGGTTAAGTCATTTTCATTTATTCAGTGTTTTAAGTTGGAGGACATGTCTTATTTGAAGTAATAGTTACTGATGAGTGACAGTGTTCATGTGCTGATAGTGCATTTTATTGATTCTCATACCTGTTCTATTTGCAATATTTAGTGTTAGTTTCTGTTTCCACCAGTCTGATGCTTTGTAAATGAAGTCTTATTAACTTCTCCATTTTGTGTGGTAAGCAGATTCGAGTTATAGAACGTAACTGTGAGATCCCACATGAAGGGCCCTTCTGTGACTTAATGTGGAGTGATCCTGAAGATATCGAGACATGGGCAGTGAGTCCTCGAGGAGCAGGGTGGCTTTTCGGATCAAGGGTTACAACTGAGGTGAGTCGACATGCCCTGAGATAATCAGATAATTGGGTTGGTGGTGCATAGCTGAAATGCTGGATTTTGTTTTGCAGTTCAATCATATCAACAAACTGGACTTGGTTTGCCGTGCCCACCAACTTGTTCAAGAAGGTCTAAAGTATATGTTTCAAGATAAAGGACTTGTAACAGTAAGTCGCTTATTCTTTACCAACTTCTGTGAGGATAGAGATAGTTATATATGATTTTGATGGTCGCGTTTTGGACAATGCAGGTGTGGTCTGCACCAAATTATTGTTACCGCTGTGGCAATGTAGCATCGATACTGAGCTTCAATGAGAATATGGTATGACTGTCGATAGTGTGTGTATGTGTGTTATTTTGATGGTTTTTCCAAGAGGAAACTCTGATTTACACCATTTCCATGGATTAGGAGAGAGAGGTGAAGTTCTTCACAGAAACGGAGGAGAACAACCAAATGCGAGGACCAAGAAGTGGAGTACCTTATTTCCTTTAAAATTGGATTTGGTATAATTCTTTGTTGTTGGATAAGTGAAAATGTAGTTTGGATGAAGATGTATAAGTGGTGTTAGAAGGTGCAAACCTTGTATACTTTTTGACATGTATTCCATTTCCAGATAGCTTATGTTTCTTGTCTTTTTTGTTTTACCTTCATTGTCTGAATCAAGGCCTCATTCATAACATACATTTATTCTCCTTGATATCTTCTCCAAGTTGATAAGATATTTTCTCTTAGATCCTTGATTATCTTGGTTGGTGAATGGGACTTCATTATTTTTATTTCTGCAGCTTTCTATCGCTGTTTTTGCTTGCACAACCTCAAATATTTCCTCGGATATTTGGCCATTGAGCATCTTATTGAAACTAAACTAAGCAAAGTTTCTAAGAAGTGGAAGATTTTTAATGGTTTTCTGAGAGACCTATTGGCAGAGTTACCTCAATAGTCCAATAATTCCTTAATCCTCAACATAATAGAAAACAAGTTTTGTAAATAATTGTGTGTGTATGTTGGCCTAGGGGGTTAATGTCCGATATCAAAGGTATTGGGTAGTTTTTCGTGCCTTTAAAATTTCTGTACTAAATTTATCAAAAAAGAAAAAAAGTTGAGTAAAGTTTTTAGAACGATTTTTTTTTCACACGTCAGTTTCTGTATGATCAATTCACTACCATTTGGGTTGTAAATGAAAAATGGTAGACGGATAATATAAAATCATAGATGGTTATTGCAAATTATAAATTTATTACACACACAAAACAAAAACGCAAAATAAAAAGAGATGTAATTTTATACGATTAAAGAAGAAGGAAAAAGAAAAAAGAGGGCGTCTGAATGTTATTGTGTTTGAAATTAGAAAGCATCGCATTGAAATTCAGTTGTAGCTCGAAATCAAAAAAATCTCCCTCCCCACGCCCTCCATCGCCGCTCCCTCCTCCATCTGATTCTGTGGTATCTATATACACCTTACAGAAATTATATACGCATATTTTTTGTCGTTGCTCTCGATTCACTTAATTCCTCCCACAATCAAGATTCAATCAATTTCTCTCTTGAAAAGGGGATGGATTTGGAGCAGTGGATAGCTAAGGTGAAAGAGGGCCAGCACTTGTCCGAAGACGAGCTTCAGCTTCTCTGTGAATACGTAACTTCTTCTTCTTCTTCCTTTTGCTTTTTTTTGCAAATATTATTTTTATTTCTTCTTTAATTTTGACTCTGCATTTCGATGTTCGACGAATCCGAGAGTCCCTTCACCGAAGTATGGAAAGCATTGGAAAACAGAGTTCATTGATGTCGAGTCTTAAATCTTGGTCTTGGCCTTTTCTGGTACTTAGGGTTTTGCCTTGATCGTTTGGTTCTTGGGTTTTAGGGATTACTAGTTCAACAAAGTATTAGGTATTCTTGAAGATTTTTATGGGTGGGGTTCTTTTTAGCTCTCTGACTTATATCTTGCTGACCCACTCCACTCACTTCATTCTCTTTAGTTTTTGTTGTATCTGAGAGTCGATCACTGACAACTGATGATGTTTTGCACTAAGTGTATTCTGGAAAATCATTATTTGGTAGATGAGTTGAGCAATTGTAAGTTTTCAGTTTGGGAATTCTGTTCTTTGACTTCAATAGATTCGCGAGAACTCTGCCTCTGCCGCCTAATGTTTATATCTTATTATCCTTTATTTATTTTGCACTCTATCCTTTTTTGAATTCTTGACTGATCCTAGTGCTGATGATCCTTTAAAGTTTCTTACGATGCTTTAAAGTTTCTTACTTTCCACCTTTGTTTTTATGTTAATTCCCTAATGGGGGTCATTAGAAAACTTAAACATAGCATGTTACTGTTGCGCCTGTGACACGTATAAATCAGGGTTGCATGATTGTGCTCTTCTTTTCTTTTCCAATATCAATTCTAACTTATGTTGTCAATGCGCTTTTTTTTTTTTCTTTAAAAGGGATTTGGAAACTTCTCCACTTTTTCCCATAACACAAGTTCACTGATGGGATACATTATGTATGTTGTCTCTTAGGACATATCAAAGACCTTGCAATATGATTATATACTTGATGTAATGTAGCTTAAATTTTTTGTGGTCATTCTTTTCTGTCCAGGAAAAGGGTTATGATTTAAGCATTTTGAGCCATTATGTGATCTTATGATGGTGGGCTGCTAAGTTACCCTATAATATATTAATATGTGACATACACATTACTCCACATGTCAGTGAATGCCTTTGTAACTTGCTCAAGACTCTATGTGTGTGTGTGTGTGTGTATGCAAGTGCAAGTGCACCTGTTTTTCATTTATAGTTTCTAAATTTGGTTTGTTCATGCCCTGTTTAGGTGAAGGAGATTTTGATTGAGGAGTCGAATGTTCAGCCCGTCAACAGTCCAGTCACGGTTTGTGGTGATATCCACGGACAGTTTCACGATCTAATGAAGCTTTTCCAGACTGGAGGCCATGTACCAGAAACGAATTACATATTTATGGTAAGTAGTTTGAGGTGATTTCGTACTGCTTGTTTTACGTTTGTCCTAATTATACTTTTGACTAACAGGGGGACTTTGTTGATCGAGGTTACAATAGTCTCGAAGTTTTCACCATCCTTTTGCTTCTCAAAGCAAGGTGTGTATAATTCAATTGAAGTGGTATGTGTCATAATTATTAGTGTGTCAGTTCGTCACCTTTCTACTAGTTTCCTCCTCGAAATAGCCAATATGGTCTTTACTACAAATACTATGTTTTCTCAGAGTAACATAATTGCTGGTCTTTCTAGGAGTACATGGATTTTTAGTTTGTGGATAAATGAGCACTTCATAGCTGGAGTATATTAGACTGTTTCTTGTTGCTCTTTGCGGTTGTTTATTGATGTCAGTTACATTTGCTTTCAGATACCCCGCTAACATTACTCTCCTACGTGGAAATCATGAAAGCAGACAACTAACACAGGTATTTTCATTAAAAATGTATCCTTTTACGGCCTTAATAATTGCTAAATAGCAGTAAATCAGTTCTTTTATGACTGGACTCGTACATAGAGTTAGATGAATTACTTCAGACAGATAACTGATTGTATAAGGCTTTAATGACTTCAAACATTGTTGTAAATAATTCCTGTTCTTTATAATTATAAGTTGACTGAACTTGTATCATGTTCTCCTTTTATATATCATCTTTCTTACAGTGATCATCTGAAATGGGACAGTGCAGTTGTTGCTTACTTCTGCCATTCCATATCATTTTATACTCCTTGAAGGGGGATGGGGGTACCACTACATGGTAGTTGGTACAAGTGAATTAGTCACTACATTTTATGTACCAAATTGTGCCTTATACACATTTGGTACCTTGTCACATGCTAAAGCTCCTAACTCTTTGTATGTTTGTTGATCCTTGTAATTATTAAGATCTCATTTAACTCGGTAGTTGGTACTTTTTCTTTGAGAAACTTGAGGCCTGTGGGAAATTGTGTAAAACCCAGACTGTGCTGGCTTGTATTGGGTTAGCTGTATTACTTCAATTTTGATGATGTTAGGCACCTATATGCCTGTAATATGACAAGATTGCGATATTTCGTCAATAGATGTTTAATTACTAGTTCTCTTTAAAAGTCAACTGCTGAATTAGTCGTCACTTCTAGCTTGCTAGTTCCTAATTACTGATCAATTTATGTGCTCGTCCTTGGTAGGTTTATGGATTCTATGATGAATGTCAAAGGAAGTATGGGAACGCTAATGCTTGGCGTTATTGCACCGATGTTTTTGACTATCTTACTCTGTCAGCAATTATTGATGGCACGGTATGTACTCTCTAATAAAAAAATACCAATTAAGTGGAATCAAAGACCTCATGCTGTAAATAGTTAAATTGGTATTTTTTCCTAATATTAGGCCTTGCTGACCAAGCCTTTTGCTATTTTAATTCCCTGGAGGGAAACAAGAAGAACTTATCCCTGTTGGTAGATCCCACTTTTACTAATTTCTAATATCATTATGCGACTGATCCACTGACTTTTTTGGAATGCCAGGTACTTTGTGTACATGGTGGCCTATCTCCAGATATTAGAACTATTGACCAGGTTAAGTCATTTTCATTTTATTCAATGTTTTTAGTTGGGGACATGCCATTTCATGTGCTTATAGTACATTTTTTATGGATCCTCACACCTTTCTGTATCAGCAATATTTAGTGTTTGCTTCTGTTTCTACCAGTTCGGTGCTTTTATATCAACTCTTATATTTTAGTGTTTGATCCTCACACTTGTTGTGTTTCTATTGGCTTCTCCATTTTGTGTGGTAAGCAGATTCGAGTTATAGAACGTAACTGCGAGATCCCACATGAAGGGCCCTTCTGTGACTTAATGTGGAGTGATCCTGAAGATATTGAGACATGGGCCGTGAGTCCTCGAGGAGCAGGGTGGCTTTTCGGATCAAGGGTGACAACTGAGGTAATTCGAGATAATGAGATAATGGTGATAGGTTGTTAGTGCAAAGCTAAAATGCTGGATTTTGTTTTGCAGTTCAATCACATCAACAAACTGGACTTAGTTTGTCGTGCCCACCAACTTGTTCAAGAAGGTCTAAAGTATATGTTTCAAGATAAAGGACTTGTGACGGTAAGTTGCTTATTCGCTAACAAGTGCTGTGAGGATTGAGATAGTTATACGGTTGTAATGGTCGTGTTTTTGCACAATGCAGGTGTGGTCTGCACCAAACTATTGTTACCGCTGTGGAAATGTAGCATCAATACTAAGCTTCAACGAGAATATGGTATGAGTTCGATTGGTGTGTGTGTGTGTGTGTTGTTTTGATGGTTGTTCGAAGATGAAACTCTGATTTCCACCATTTCCATTGATCAGGAGAGAGAGGTGAAGTTCTTCACAGAAACAGAGGAGAACAACCAGATGCGAGGGCCAAGAAGTGGAGTGCCTTATTTTCTTTAACTTGGGCTTGGGTATTATTCATTTTTGTTGGATAAGTGGAAATGTAGTTTGGATGAAGATATATAAGTGGTGTTAGAAGGTGCAAACCTTTTATAATGTATTCCATTTCGAGATAGCTTATGTTTCTTGTCATTTTTGTTTTACCTTTCATTGTTTGGATCAGAGGCCTCATTCATATCTTACAATTATTTTCCTTAATATCATCTTTTCTATCTGCATAATATTGTAGTTTACTTTGTTTTTTCCTTGGAGTAGCAAACATGCTATATGTGGGATATTTTTATTGTTGTTAAATTTGCAGTGAATGAAATTAATTTTATCTATCAACACAACCATGCATCACCATATCTCCTGTAATTATTTCTACAAATATTCGCTTATAGCTAATTATATATTTCGTCTTATTTTATTAATGATTATTAAAATAATTAATCTCAAGGCTTTTATCATGTTTTCAATAAATAATTTGAAACTTATCATCTTAAATTTTTTTATATATTTTACTTTAAATTCAAATCACAAATTTCCAATTCAAATTCGGTTTCCTTCCAAATACCCGTAGATGAAATTCAATTTACAGTTGGTTGAGAGAGAGAGAGAGAGAGAAGAAGAAGAAGAAGAAGGGATATTAAAATGGTGGCAGGCTGCCTCCGGCGTTTAGTCCTTGCTAGTTGCTACACTCAACTAGGGTTTCTGCAGCCGGAAAGGAAAAAGAAGACGACATAGTTCTGCATTTTTAGTTATGGTTGCTTCGTGAATTATTTGAAAATTGGGCGAGGAAGCAGGATTCTGCAAATATTACGGAAGGAGCTGATGGTGACGATCATCCATATCACGTAGAATCAGTAAGCTCAATTCCCCCTTTCACGCCTTATTTTTAATTACCAATTTCGCTCGATTCTTTCTTAATAGCTCACCTCACTGCTTTCTTTGTCGCTGGCTCTTCCACTTGAGTTGAGTTGGTGAGCTGAAATGGCGATCGTAATCGCGTATACATACACTGAGATGTTTTTTCACTCATTATTTCTATCCTTTTGTTGTTTATCCTTGATTTCGCTATTATCACCGGAAAATAAATGAGCTGTTTTCGTGTTTGAGAGTATGTAGGAGAGAACTGGCAAGTGTGAGGTTTTCCATATAGTTGCTTACTTCCATTGCTTGGAAGCTGTCCACTTTATCATGCCATAACTCTCTTTTTTGTCGACCAATGTGCACTCATTTACCTAAATTGTGCCAGTTACCGTTTTTAGGAATTGATTGCATATCGCATCACACCTTCTAGAAAATTGGAACATTTTGATTTGGAGGTTTAGTGCCAAGACAAAATATTTCTATTAGGGCTGGACAAGGTTTGATTTGGGTGCATGGAACAGCTGCCGGGTGTTTGATGGATGTTGCCATTTTACTCTTGAGTTTCTTTTAGTGTAGTTGTGTTTTCTTGCTATTGAAATGTCTTTTCTTCCCCATTGCTGATGAGCTCTATTTTGTATCTAGATGGAGCTAGTGTCTCTTAACAGTGAGCCAGTGTTCGGGGAAGGCAATGAATATGAAGATGGGGACTGTTCAATTGTGGGACACTGTGACAAACCTCTCTCAACCCAAATGGACAAAGAATTTCTTCTGCCCATGGTGGGGTTGGAGTTTGAGTCGTTTGATGAAGCATACGATTTCTACAATGTTTATGCTAAGGGACAGGGATTTGGGATTAGAGTTAGTAATTCATGGTTCCGGTCAAAAATAAGGGAGAGGTACAGAGCAAAACTCAGTTGCAGCAGTGCTGGTTTCAAGAAAAAAAGTGAAGCCAACAATCCAAGGCCAGAAACAAGAACGGGTTGTCCTGCGATGGTAATCATCAAGCTTGTGGATGCTCGAAGGTGGAGAATAGTTGAGGTTGAGCTTGTTCACAACCATCCAGTGAGCCCAGAAACCAAGCGTTTCTATAAATCACATAAGAAGATGATCGTTGCTGCCAAGAGAGCACTGCAGTCTGAACCTGTAAGAGAAGTACACACGATTAAGTTATATCGGACTGCAGCAGTGGATGCTTTGTGTAAGACAGACAAGAGAGATGAAAGAAATACCGCTGGTCAAGCAAAGCATCTAACACTCAAAGAAGGGGATGCACTTGCAGCATATAACTACTTCTGTCGTATGAAGCTGACAAATCCAAACTTTTTTTATTTGATGGACCTTGATGATGAGGGGCGCTTGAAAAATATGTTCTGGGCCGATGCTAGGTCCAGGATAGCATATAATTACTTCTCCGACACCATCATGATTGACACAACAAGCTTGACGAACAAGTACGAGATACCTTTGATTTCCTTTGTGGGAATAAACCACCACGGACAATCTGTTCTATTGGGATGTGGAGTACTTGGAGATGAAACAGTGGAGAATTTTGTTTGGATGTTTAGGACATGGCTGACTTGTATGCTGGGGAAACATCCACAAGTTATTGTTACTGATCAGTCCAAATCCTTGCATATAGCAGTTTCTGAAGTTTTTCCGCAGGCTTGCCATTGTTATTGTTTGTCTTATATCATGCTTCGCGTTCCTGAGAAATTGGGCGGACTAAATGGATTTGAAGTGATCAAGAAGCAATTCAATAAGGCGGTTTTTGATTCCCTGACAATATCTGAGTTTGAAACTCTCTGGGGGGAGATGACTGGTGAACACAACCTCAGGGAGAATAAATGGCTACAGCTATTGTATGAAGATCGTCAAAGGTGGGCACCGGTATACCTAAAAGACACTTCTTTCTTGGGGATGCTCCCAGTCAGTGAGGGCGAAGGCTCTACTGCATTTTTTGATGGTTATGTGCACAAGCATACCTCGCTGAAGGAGTTCCTTGACAAGTATGATCTGGCTGTACAAAGAAAATATTTGAAAGAAGCAGTGGAAGATTTTGAATCAAGAAGTTTAGCCTCTGAACTGAAAACAAAATCGAATTTTGAGTTGCAGCTGTCGAAGGTGTACACGAAGGAAATGTTCAGAAAATGTCAGATTGAAGTTGAGGGCATGCACTCTTGCTTCAACATAAAGCAAGTAGCTACGAACGGCCCAATTCTGACCTTTGTTGTGAAAGAGCGACAGGAAGCTGAAGGAAACGAGAAGGAAGTCAGACATTATGAAGTTCTGTATGAGACGAGGCAGGTTGAAGTGCGCTGCATCTGTGGTTTTTTCAATTTCAAAGGCTATCTGTGCAGGCATGCATTAAGTGTCCTTAATCATAATGGTGTAGAAGAGATACCATCTCAATACATTCTACGGTGTTGGAATAAAGATTACAAGCGTACGTTTCCCTTTGGTGATGCTGAGGAGGGCAGCCATTGGCAGTTGCATGAAAATCTATTCCGGCGCGCCCTTCAAGTTGTCGAGGAAGGAGCACAATCTGAAGAACATTATGAAGCTATAATGCAAGAATTGAACTCTTTGGTGGCTCAAGTTAGTCTAATGGAGAAGAATTATATGTGACTGTGCAGTAGCTGATGTCTATATGCTTTTGTGTTATTTACTAATCTTACTTGAATTTATACTTTCCCTTGTTGGTTATTGATGAATATGTACATAATTGTTTCCAACTTCAAAGTGAATATGAGAAAGTGTTTTCTGCTTCAAATTGAGATTTACTTTACATTTCAATTTCATCATACAAGAGAGGAGTGAAGCACAGAACAGACTTTATTGGCAAATGTTTTTGAAATTTTGTTGCTGGGAGTCCTTGTCTCAATTAATCTGTATTTTTAATTATTAATTCATCTAAATTCTTCCATGAATTTAGTTGCAGAAAGAAACCAGAATTAATATAGAGTTGGGTGCTGGATGAGCATAATATTTTCTCAAATTCAAAATCGAGGTATAGTTATAAAAGAAAGAAAGTATTTTATTTTTTTTAATATTTCGAGAGAGCTTCACTTGCCAACTTCTTCCCCCACCAACCCAATGCTCACCTACCCACGGTTTAGTGTGTCTAACATAACAGTGAAATTAACAGTTAAGAAATCATCATCAGCCATAGGAAGGAATTGCAGAGAGCAGAGATGTCGTCAAGTTCAAAGAGTGTGATTAGATGCAAAGCGGCGGTGGCGTGGGCGGCGGGAGAGGCGCTGGTGATAGAGGAGGTGGAGCTCAGCCCGCCGCAACCACTAGAGATCCGCATTAAAGTCGTCTGCACTTCTCTCTGCCGCAGCGACCTCACCGCTTGGCTCTCTCAGGTGATTACTATCTTCATTTTCTCATCGCATTCGCTGAAATCAGTGAGTTTGCTGAAACTGCAAACCAGTGTCGATGAGATATTTGTGAACTTTCCGGCAACTTAATTGGGGCTGATTTAGGGATTTTTTTTCCTAAGTCGCTGCAGCTTATTTCTATGAATTTTGATCCTTGATTATCATAGTGGGTTGGACTTCCTTAGTTTTGCTTCTCCAGCTTGCTATGGTTACCTCATTCACTATTTTAAGCAGGAGCGGAAAATTTGAAGACATCCATCATACTGTTTTTGCAGGCACAACCTCAAATATTTCCTCGGATATTTGGCCATGAAGCATCAGGGTGACTTCTTATGTCCTTATTACTCCTTGAATCTTTCTGAATGCGGCTCTACCGAGGGTTTTGATCGCATACTTGCGTCTTATAGTTATTGCAACTCGAGACAAAATTGTCGAATTTGTGATTGAATTGCTGTCACGCTTGTCCTTTCATTTCCTATGGGCTAACAAGTTAATACATTTCGTATCATCCTTAATGCGAATCTAATCGATAGGAAGTCAGATAACATAATCCCCTGCAAGTTCTGTTAGAAATCAAGGACAATGCAAGACCTTTCTCTAAATGTTGTTTTACCTTCCACGATAAGAAAACGATGTGGTTAACACGTTGATGCAAATTAATTATAGGATTGTCGAGAGTGTGGGTGAAGGAGTTACTGAATTTGAAGTGGGGGACCATGTACTGACCTTATTCACTGGAGAATGTATGAGATGCAGACCATGTGCCTCAGGCAAAAGCAATATTTGCCAAACGCTTGGTTTGGAACGCCAGGGCTTAATGCACAGTGACAAGAAAACCCGCTTCTCGTTAAAGGGGAAGCCTGTATATCATTACTGTGCTGTTTCAAGCTTCAGTGAGTATACAGTTGTGCATTCTGGATGTGCTGTCAAGATTAGCCCAAATGCACCATTGGATAAAATATGCCTTTTAAGCTGCGGAGTGGCTGCAGGTACTTATCTTACTTTGATCCGAGGACTATGATGTGAACTTAAATTTCGAGCATTTTCTCAGCCTTACAGTTATAAGCCTCACCTATGAAATGGTCACAAATCTACCTTAAATTTCCAACCACTAGGTTTAGGCGCAGCTTGGAAGGTTGCAAATATCTCAGAAGGATCAACTGTCGTTGTATTTGGCCTTGGAACCGTTGGCCTTTCTGTGAGTAGCAGATTTGATATGCCACCATCATGATTAAAACCATATATTTTTCTGATGACATCTATATCTTGCTTCTCCACATCTGGATAGGTTGCACAAGGTGCAAAACTGAGAGGAGCATCTAGAATAATTGGTATTGACACAAATCCAGAGAAGAGCGAAAGAGGTGCTGAAATTTATACTTTGATGTTCATGAACTACAAAGAATAAGCATTACTAAATTGCGATCTTGTTTTGTTAATCATACAGCTAAGGCTTTTGGGGTAACTGACTTTCTGAACCCAAATGACCATGATCAACCTATCCAACAGGTTTGCACTTCCATTTTCATTAAAACAGAGATTGTTATAAACATTATTTCATGCACTAGTGTAGAAGCTGAGATGGCGCTTTGCACTTGGTGATCACAATAGCTTAGCTGCTAAAAGAATCATGTTCTGATCAGTCTCATGCAAGGCTATAGAATAGTGGTTCTAAAATATGAATTCTGTATGTATGCTGGAATCCTTTTCCAGGTTATTGCCGGTATTACGGATGGTGGTGCAGACTATGCATTTGAGTGCGTAGGAGACACTGGAATGATCACGACTGCTTTGCAGTCATGTTGCGCCGTAAATTCTAAACTTCAGTTGTTCACATTGTTTAGTTCACTTGTTTAAGGAGGGGAATTTTATTCCAGATATTTTGTGGATGCAGGGGTGGGGTTTGACTGTGACCCTTGGTGTGCCCAAAGAGAAACCAGAGATGTCAGCTCACTATGGACTCCTCCTCTCCGGAAGAACACTAACTGGATCACTTTTTGGTGGATGGAAACCAAAATCTGATCTTCCTTCACTCGTTGACATGTACCTGAGGAAGGTAATGGCATCTTTTATATTCCTGAAGAGAGTGGCTCAAATCTGCAGCTGCAGATTTTGATACTGTATAGTAAAAAATGCTGTCTGTAATTTTTGTGCTGCAGGAAATTGAAATCGACAACTATATAACGCACAATCTGATGTTTGAAGATATAAATGAGGCATTTGAGTTGATGAGAGAAGGAAAGTGCTTGCGCTGTGTCATCCACATGCCAAAGTAGTGTTTCAAGTTAGTAGTTGAAACCATTTTGGATTCATCCTCTTGTACATGACAAGAGATAGATTATGTTGGGATGCTTTGTATGTAATGGTCTATAAATTGTTCAATACATTACTTGGAAGTGTTGTTTGTGGACGATATGATTGTGACATATAGAGATTGTTTGGTTTCGAATATTGATCAACTACATTCGCAAAGAGCTGAGAGAGCTTACAAAGTTGTTAGTTTTGCATACAAGCGCACATTTACAATTGGACAGAAATTTATTGACTTGCATCATCTTCTTTCCCATGCTTTTTTTATGCTTAATTCAATAAGTCATGCTTAGCTCCCCTCGCCTCGAAGGAGAATCATCAAATAAAATAAAATAAAGTGTCATGCTTAGCTGACCTAACCCTCTCGGACTCTCATGCACTTATTGCCTTAATTTGTTGTTAGGTAAGAAAGGTGACCATTTTTCCTACCAAGAGAAAAAACTCTACTTCCATCGTCACACCAACACATATATATACACCAACACATATGATTTAGGCAGTAGCTTTTCAAACTGCTGCATACATAACCAGTTTTAGAATTTTTGTGATTGGCTCTGTCCAACCAGAACAAGTAGTCCATTAATGGCAGACCACCACAAGAAGATATATCCGGATGTGGAAGCAGCAACAATGGCGACTCCTACGCTGCCTCAAGCCTCGCTCAGACTAGAAAAGGGTGGTCCATCAATCGCAGTGGTCAAGCCCAAACCCAAGCCCAAACCTGACCCCAAGCCCGACCCAGACCCCGACCCCAAGCCCAAGCCCAGACGTTGTTGCTGCAAATGCCTTTGCTGGATGGTTGGCCTTCTTACGCTCCTGCTGTTCGTTTTTGGAGCCACTGCAGGCATAATCTACCTCGTATTCCAACCCAAGCTTCCCAAATACTCAGTCGACAATCTCAGGGTATCAGACCTCACACTCAATTTCGACATGACTCTTTCTACAAGGTTCAATGTTAGGATCACCACCGACAACCCCAACAAGAAGATCGGGATCTACTACGAGAAAGGCAGCCGTCTGAGCGTATGGTACAAAGACACCAACCTCTGCCAAGGAACCATCCCCAAATTCTACCAGGGGCATCAGAACAGGACAGTGTTGGACGTCGCCTTGACCGGGCGGAATCAGTATGGGACGACTCTGATGAATGCATTGCAGGAGCAGCAACAGATGGGAAGGGTTCCCCTTGATCTTAAGATAAATGTGCCGGTCAGCATCAAACTCGGAGCCCTCAAGCTCAAGAAGGTCAGGATATTGGGAACCTGCGAGTTGATCGTTGATAGTCTAACTGCTAATAGTTTAATCAGCATTAAAGCTAGTA
The DNA here is from genome assembly GCA_036873715.1 of Salvia sclarea. Classification (NCBI taxonomy): domain Eukaryota; kingdom Viridiplantae; phylum Streptophyta; class Magnoliopsida; order Lamiales; family Lamiaceae; genus Salvia; species Salvia sclarea. Next base: position 3,007,721 of record JAYJMF010000020.1, read on the forward strand.
CCTGTCACTTTGGACTCAAGCTCTGAATAATTTCTTCTATTTTTTTGGCGCCACCGCCTCTTCCCATGTATTATTAATCTCTGCATCCAGCTTTAGCTTAGTTTCACTTTCTTTGTAGATCCGCCCTTGCCTTCACTTTGATAACCCTATATTTATCTTTCAAAAAATATGTTAGTAGAGAAACAGGCTACACAAATAAATATATGAATATGTGACTTAAAAATTCATGCCATTCCATTCAAACAATGTTACAACATAATACATCAAGAATATGCAAAAACAAAGTAATTCATAATGAACTTAAGTAAATACCACAAAATATTGTCTTAATAGTTAATACATTAATAAAAACACATTAAAATAAATAAAAGTTCCATCATATGAATTGAAGACCACAATCCTCATTCTGCATCATCTTCCAATTCCATTGCATCCTCCTCATATGCATCTTCTTCATCACTGAAGACCACACTATCCAACTTTGTCTCGTTAAGTGATAATTGTGCAAATCTCTAGCTCCCCAACATCCTCAAATGTACCAAAGTTATCTCCTCCAATATCCCACAATGCTGTATCTCCTTTGAAATACTCGTTGTTCTAGATAACAAAGGAAGATTGCAATGAATGAATACCAAATCCTCAGCACGTTTCGATGCCATTTATTCCTTTGTAATGAATGGATAAAAAAGTATGTGCTCCAATTCCGATGAAGGTTGAACAAATAGCTTCAGTGCCAAACATGAAGTATGGGTGCACTTGTTCCATATGTAACCCAAAAACTCTTGGGATCCATATCATAACGCTAATCAATCGAGTCAGAATCAGCAAATCTCCCATCATACTAGAAACGTGAGCAAACTCTTGTGTCACTGCTAGAGATATCATTGGAAAAGTTTTAGTCCCCAATTAGTGCCCGTGGTCTGTGCTCTATTACGCAAAGAGACATTCCTGTCTGTGACACAGCCCTCACAAAAGCCATATTTGCTGTTACGGTTGGTGCACACCAATAATCACCAGTGCCAAAAACCACTTTGTTTTTTGAAGCTAGCTTTCTGGTTGTGGGAAGGCTCATCAGTCGTGTAGATGGACTGTCAGGCACTACCCTGGCATAGTCACACATGTATTAGCAGAGCTCTAAAAACAGGGTCAACATCAGAACAATATCAGTTTAGAAAACAATCATACACATTGCAGTTTCCAATTTCTCTTTTCAAGGCAGATCAAATCAAAAGTTATTCAACAAGCAAAAGATGGAGATAACACTTTTCCTCTTCGTGGTTGAACTTGATATGAGGCCAGATAACTAATTATCACAGTGATACAACCACAAGTGACTTGGTTCCTAAGAACTTACTTGAGAAATTTAAAAAAGAATTCAGCTCTTAGTTTCTCATTAGGTCCACCACACATTGTAATGAGCTCTTGAAACTCCACCCGAACACTTTCACATATAATTCCTCGTTTTCCTGATACTAAGCCTAACAACTCGCTGTGAATCGGGTTCTGATTTTCCGAATCAACCTGGAATAGCATGAAACCAAGGGTCACGTGTAGATAGAAACTGGCTGGTAAAAGGCAATAGAAGAACACAAATGCAGCATGCCGGTGAAGTTAAAAGTTTAAGCAAAACAATAGATAAAGTTTACTGACTGATTGCTGCTTCTCACATTCAAGACAAAAAAGAACTTCGAGTGTGTTCTCAACAGATATACATGAGCATCTTGAGCCATTGCATTAGCATAATCTAGCATGCTTAAATCCAGACTACAGATTGAAGTAGAAAAATACAAAATCATGATTTTATAGTTTAAATCTAGAGTAAGCACAGGCAGTGTATATAGTCCTGCATCAGGAAGATCACATTGATGCCACATGATACATTAAAGCATCTTATTAGTCTAGGATTATCACCTGAGCGATCACAAAGTCGTAGTTGCCCTTGAACCGGTCTCTCAATTGACGCTCTGGCGAAGCCAAAAGCTTCTCTGACCTTCCATTACTAATTCCTGAGACAATGGCAACCATTGCTGTAGTATCAAAATTAACTAACTTGGCTTCAACATCCCTCCACGACTGATTGATCGACCCAACGTCAAGCTCCACCTCGTCATCCAAAGAGCAGCACCAGCACTCCATTCCATCAACAAGAGAACACAAAGACGTGCCTAGAACAAAATTTGTTCCCTCATAATACTTATTGCACGAAACGGAGCCCTCAATCATATCATCATGAACACCTTTCTCCACCTCAATACCATCTCTCCCAACCTGTATTCTCACAGCACGAGCATCAGGAAACAATCTACCAACCACCACATCCGTCCACTCCTCCTCCAATTCGAGCTCTCGATAACAAAGCGCCTCCATTTCCACGTCGACTGCCCCAAATTCGCATGTAAGCTTCTGGTAAACATCGTCACCAACGCCATTCGAAAAGAAAAGCACGAGAGATGAAGGCTGGAGCGTCACAGGGGAGCGGCGTGCAGCATCGACAACTAGCTGAATTTTATTCCTCAACCCCTTTTCCTTCTCAGACGAACCGCCGTTCCAGGAAATGCATCTAGGGTTTCTACCGGAGACAATGAACCACACAGGATTCCCATTCAGTGAACAAACTACATCGACGTAAACGCTACACGATTTCGAAAATTCGATCGGCTTGCAGACGCGCGAGACTCCGGTCACCGACGGCTGCCGGAGCACATGCACCACCGCCTCTAAATGGCCGATATTCAGACTGCCATATCAAATTTTATCATATAAGCTCACTGTAGAGTGAAAGAGAGAGTCGATCGCCAAAGGTAATTCATAAATAAGGGGAGGAGGAACCTGAGAGGAGGAGGAGGAGAAGTGGGATCAGAGGCGGCGGAGAGACGGCGGAGAAAGGTGAGCTCTGAGTTGATTAGACGGCATAGCGTGGTCTTTGAGGAAGGAGAAAGCTTAGTCCTAGGGATGTGCTGAAGTTGATCGCTGAGGGCATCGCACCTTCGCTTGGCATCTTCCACCGCCGAGGCGGCGGCCGCGGTGGCGCGTCCTCTCTCCTCCATCTTTTTAATGCTCGGTTTTCGCTATTTCGGTCTCTCTCAGTCGCGCTTATTTATGTTAACGAATTTTGCAACGGAATTTCATATTTATATTCCGCTCATAGCGCTATAATCTTTCAAATGCATTTTTTATACTGTGATTTTATTGAATTTATTAATTAGTTAAAATGCTTTCAAAAGTGACTATACATTTCCAAATGTGTATTGCGTTAAATATGCGTTGTAGTTAGGCTTGTAACTAGAACAAATCGAGGCGAATAAAGTCGTGCTCAAATTTGATTCATTTATTATTGAATCGAGCCTCGAACTTTGTCAACCCAATATTTCGAGTCTCACGAGCTTAATCAAATTCAGATAGAAATCTAACCTTGAAATTATGTTTCAGATATTAATATTTTTTCTTTAAAAAATAAATTATCAATATAATAAACTCTGCATCTACTAATTAGCTAATTAGAGTTAATTATTTTCTAGAACTAATAGAGTTAGTTAATTAGAGACTTAGTACAATAATTATAATTTATAGTGGGATATAAATAGAGCCGGCAAAATGGGCGGGTCGGGCCAGCCCGGCCCAGCCCACCGAGCTTTGTCCATATTTACGGTGCGGGTCGGGTCGGCCCGAAATTTATTGGGTCGATAAATTGATAGCCCAGTCCAGCCCCCTCTGGGCCACCGGGCCAAGCCGCCCAATTTTTTATTTTTTTTCTATATAAAATTATATTTTCTATAATAAAAAATGAAAAAATAATTTAGAATAAAAATTAAGAAATTAAGCCTAATAATATATTTTCAATCCAAATAGTCACCATTAAACAAATTAAAACACCAAACTCGCG
>JAYJMF010000020.1:3020696-3036729 GCA_036873715.1 Salvia sclarea
ACTCACGCCCTGCATGTATTTCTAAACGTGCAGGTTGGCTTGGAGATAGCGGCGGAGTTGATTGCTGAGCCGAGACCTCCTTTTTGACGTGTAAATATTTTTGCCCCGGGTTCATGTCCTCATACATGAACTCAGCTACTCTTTCCGCTGTCAACTCTTATTAGAATTTCAATATGCTTACTTGTCGGAGTCTTTTCTTTTTGGGTTAGACATATATTAACTATGATGTGTTAAAATTAAATCAAGCAAAACTCTGAAGTGTTTGTTAACCATGCTTGATTATTTGCTTCTCGATTATTACAAACCACATCGTTTCCTTCCTTTGAAAATAAAATAAATTCTTTCTCACACACCAGTCAGATAGTCGATTCTTTTCCACCAAGTCGCGACCCGGTTAGTTAGTTAATCGATGGTTAGTTAGTCGGGCCGTGACAATTGAGGAGTAGGCAGTTGAGATTGAGGGGGAGAAGGCATCGAGTGAAACTAAGGGCTTACTCGATTCGAAGCACCCGTTGGAGGAACCAGTCGGAGGAGGACCCGGGATGAAGACGCTGAGGTCCATTGAGAAGGGGGTGAAGGAAGAGGCGTCGAGTGAGTCACAGGGCATACTCGATTCGAAGCTCCCGTTGGAGGAACCAATCGGAGGAGTATCCGTGATTGAGACACTGAAGTCCATTGAGGAGAGGGTGAAGGAGGAGACGACTGAGATTTAGGAAGAAAAGGCGTGGAGTAAGAATGAGGGCTTACTCGATTCGAAGCACCCATTGGAGGAACCAGTCGGAGGAGACCCGGGATAGAGACGCTGATGTGCATTGAGGAGGAGGTGAAGGAGGAGACGGTTGAGATTGACGGGGTGAAGGATGAGACGTCGAGTGAGGCTGAGGGCGTACTCGATTTGAAGGACACGTTGGAGGACCAGTCGGACGAGGACCCATGATTGAGACATTAAGGTCCATTGAGGAGGAGGAGGTAGAGATTGAGGGGGAGAAGGCGTCGAGTGAAAATGAGGGCTTACTCGATTCGAAGCACCCGTCGGAGGAACCAGTCGGAGGACCCGGGATAGAGACGCTGAGGTCCATTGATGAGGGGGTGAAGGAGAAGACGAATGAGATTGAGGGGGTGAAGGAAGAGGTGTCGAGTGAGGCTCAGGGCATACTCGATTCGAAGCACCCGTTGGAGGAACCAGTCGAAGGAGGACCTTTGATTGAGACACTGAGGTCCATTGAGGAGAGAGTGAAGGAGGAGACGGCTGAGATTGATGGGGAGAAGGCGTCGAGTGAGACTAAGGGCTTACTCGATCCGAATCACCCATCGGAGAACCAGTCGGAGAAGGACTCGGGATGGAGACGTTGAGGTCCATTGAGGAGGGGGTGAATGGAGACGGCTGAGATTATGGGGTTGAAGGAGGAGGTGTCAAGTGAGGCTGAGGGTGTACTCGATTCGAAGCACCCATTGGAGGAACCGGTCGGAGGAGGACCCGTGATTGAGACATCGAGGTCCATTGAGGAGGAGGCGGTTGAGATTGAGGGGGAGAAGGCGTCGAATGAAACTGAGGGCTTACTCGATTCGAAGCACTCGTCGGAGGAACTAGTCGGATGAGGACCCGGGATGGAGACGTTGAGGTCCATTGCGGAGGGGTGAAGGAGAAGACGAATGAGATTGAGGTGGTGAAAGAAGAGGCATCGAGTGAGGCTCAGGGCGTACTCGATTCGAAGTACCCGTTGGAGGAACCAGTCGGACGAGGACCCGTGATTGAGACATTGAGGTCCATTGAGGAGGGGTGAAGGAGGAGAAGACTGAGATTGAGGGGGTGAAGGCGTCGAGTGAGACTGAGAGCTTACTCGATTCGAAGCATTCATCGGAGAAACCAGTCAGAGAAGGACCCGGGATGGAGACGCTGAGGTCCATTGAGAATGGGGTGAAGGAGGAGACGGCTGAGATTGAGAGGGTGAAGGAGGAGGCATCGAGTAAGGCTGAGGGTGTACTTGATTCGAAGCACCCGTTGGAGGAACCACTCGGAGGAGGACCCATGATTGAGACACTGAGGTCCATTGAGGAGGGGGTGAAGGAGGAGACGTCTGAGATTGAGGGGGTGAAGGCGTCGAGTGAGACTGTGGGCTTACTCAATTCAAAGCACCCGTCGGAGGAACCAGTCGGAGGAGGACCTGAGATGGAGACGCTGAGGTCCATTGAGGAGGGGGTGAAGGAGGAGACGGATAAGATTGAGGGGGTGAAGGAGGAGACGTCGAGTGAGGCTGAGGGCGTGCTCGATTCGAAACACCCGTTGGAGGAACTAGTCGGAGGAGGACCCGTGATGGACACGCTGAGGTCCATTGAGGTGGGGGTGAAGGAGGAGTCGTCGAGCAAAGCGGCCGGGTCCTCTAAGACCGATGGGGTGAAGGAGGAGGCGTCGAGTGAGACTGATTGCGTACTCGATCCGAATCACCCGTTGGAGGAACCAGTCGGAGGAGGACTCGTGATTGAGACACTGAGGATTGAGGTGGTGAAGGAGGAGGTATCGAGCAAAGTGGTCAGGTCCACTAAGACCGAGGGGGTGAAGGAGGAGGCGTCAAGCACCTGTCGGAGGAGGATCCGTGATGGAGATGCTGAGGTCCATTGAGACTGAGAATCGGCTCGGTCCATCGAGACTGAGAAGGTGGAGGAGGGTTCAGCGGAATAGGAAGAGGCTGAGGGTGGAGGAGGAGGCTGGGGGAACCGGACGGGTCCGCTGAGACTGTGAGGGTGAAGCTTGAGGGGGAAGCGGCCGAATCAGTGAGATTAAGGAGGGACAGGAGGAGGGAGCGTCGAGCGATGCAGCCAGGTCCAATGAGATCGAGGAGTCGGAAGATACCGGCCGTGTCCATTGGGATTGAGGAGGAGGGCTCAAGGGTACCGGCCGTGTATAGTGAACCCACTGAGGGAGGGGGAGGTAATCCGACCACTGAAAGGGGTGGTTATAATGGATGTCTATTTTGGTGGTTCTTGGGGCCGTATGCTCGGTTATGGCCATGTACAACTTTTTTACTAATAAGCGCAAGATATGGTATGTCCTTGGCCGTGACGCACCGACGGCCCCTGCCTAGTGGCTGGTCACAGATTGCTGCATGCGTCTTCTTCAGTTATTATGGTTGGAGTGAGCGTGATTTTTGAGCCACAATATATATGGATTTTTACATGATGTTTTCTTTTCATTCCCAATAAAAAATGCACAAGAGTTTGCCTCCGATGTCTGAGAAAAGTCTCAGTTTGTACGTACAGGAGGAGCACGTGAATTCCATTGCTTCAACTAAAAAAATTGCTTGCAAGAATAAAATGTTAATAATATATATGGAAACATTCAAGAAATGGTACAAATTCAGACAATAAAGACGGCAGTTTTCTTTCTTATCTTAACTAACATATTGTTTCTCAAGAAGGCTTCCACAGAATGCCAAGTCGAACCGCTCCTCCGGCGGGTCCCCGATGAAGTCGAAGACGGCATCCGCCTTCTCGAAGTCCTCGTCACCCGTGTACCTAAAAATTTACACACTCAGATGCATTAAAACAAGGCTACGTAGTTCCAAAACCTCGTTAAGAAAAGTCGAGGGGGCTTACCCGCTCTTTGTGACGATACACTTCATTCCCGCGGCCTTGGCGGCTGCGAGGCCGATGCCACTGTCTTCGATCACGACACAGCTAAAACACCACCACCACTTCAGTGAATTATTAGGTACGAATATGATATGACACGACAGCATTTCTGTTTTTACCTTGAAGGCTCGACGCCCAGTGTCTCTGCAGCTAGGAGATAGATTGCCTGCAACGAAAATGTATGAAAATCGAGGTTTACATCATCAACATACGTGCACGTATGTGATGCTCGTGTTGGGATGAGACAGGAGAAGCTAGATGGCTCACCGGATCAGGCTTCTTACGAGGAACCACGTCTCCAGCGTATATCTGAATCTGCTCGGCTCGCTCAGCTCCTAACAAGAAGGAGACGACGGCGGACACCTGAAGCTCACCACATAAATGTTTTGATCATTAGACACACATCAAATTCCACGAAAAGAATTAGCTCGATTGAAATCCGTTGAGCCCTAATAACACATTATCAAGAAAAATGTTGGGTGAAATTGTTCAAAATTCATAAGCATGGATATAAATCAATCATCCTCAGAAATGAAACAGAAAACTGAAGAACCTGATAGTGCATACCGCCTTCTCATTCGACGTGCTGCACACAGCAACTTTCACTCCACTTCCGAGAGCCTGGTCTACTAATCTGTCGATTTTCTAGTTCAGAAACGCGCAGTATACGATTTTTGAATAAGATAGCAACTAGACTGCTCCAATCTCAATAAAGGGATCTTACTTTGCAACACCGGGTCGAAGAGGGAGCAATTTCTTCTCGATCAGCGCCATAAACAGCTCTGTCTTTCGCTTGTGAAGAGATGCTATGAATTCCTTTCTTTCTTGTTCGGTCTTTGGTGCCTTATCTGGCCACCCGACCTTATTGAAGTAGGCCGTCATCCTGGAGTTCAACAGATAACAAGAACAATAAAACAACGAGTCTCAACCAGTAAGCTTCGTACGCATCTTGAAACGAATATCACACACAGCTCGAAAAACATAAATCAGAGCAACATTATTACAACCTCAAAGAAATGCAAAGAAACTTCACAAGTTAGGGGATTGTACCTTTCTTTACCTCCTCCTATTTTCAACAACTCGCCATACAAATCGACATCCCATATAACTCCCAACTCTTTCTGCACAAACAAGCCATTCAAGAATCTTTTAATCCCACAATCAAACATCACAATGAAACAGAGTTATACACAGGATAACTAGCAAAATAAGAGTGAACTTTAGTTGATCTTTCACTACACTGATATCAATTCTATAAAACAATGCCACATTTTATCTCTGTTTTCCTGAAATTGGGAATCCTCATCTACAATCATTCATTGAAATAGCATGATTAAAGTACAAGAAAAACCAAGAAAAATGAACTTCTTCTCAATTAATTCAGCCAATAGAAACCCTATTCATCTCACTTTTGGAACACACACACACATAACTAGCAAAATAAGAGTGAATTTTAGTTGATCTTTAACTACAATGATATCAATTCTATAAAACAACACCACATTTCATCACTATTTTCCCAAAACTGGGAATCCCCATTTAGCCATAACCAAAATACATTCATTGAAATAGCAAGCTTGCATACAAGAAAAATGAACTATTTCTCAATCAATTCAGCCAATATAAACCCTATTCATCCCACATTTAGAAAACACACACACAAACACGCATTTAGAGAGTGTTATAGAAGTAATACTTCAGCAAAAGTGTCGTTGAAAGAGACGCGATGGCCATCTTTCTCGGTGTCAACCAAGACGCCATCGCAATCGAACAAGAGGGCTTTTGGAAGAACTGACGGCGCAGCAGACGCCATGCATTGCACCACTCCAAATCTCTCGCCGCTTCTTCTCCTGATCGATAATGTGCCGAATTTTGAAGCTCCCATTCCGGGACATGACGATGGTGATGATAAAAATGCAGTCTTATTTGCGAAGATGAGATTTTTCGACGAAGCTGAAGTTGTGAGTGGAGGAGAAGAGATGGCGTTGGTTGCCATTGCAATAATTTCGCCCTTCTTTTTTTCTTTTTCGTTTTTGGCTCTTTTTTTCTGTGATGTTGGTTGAGATTTTTAACTGCCATTTCTTTTGTTTTTGTTGCAAAAGGAGTTATCCGATCATGTTTGAGCTGATAACACACAAAAACCAATCACCATATTTTTTTTTCCATTTTCCCATTTTTATTGGTTTGGAGAAGCTGAAGGGTATTTTGGACCTTTCACATAATGATGTTGATGTATTCAGTATTATGCCTCTTTCAACTCATCATCCAAAGGTGAAATCTTGTCTTCGTTAGTCCAAGAATTCACTAACAAGTAACAAACACAATTAGCTTGAGCACCTCCACCTAGAACTGTCAAAACGACAAGCTTTTTACAAAATTGGGCCGGCTCTGAAATTTATCGACCCAAAAATTATGAAATCTAATCAGATTCGAAATTCAATCGAGTCTAAAATTTCTAGGGCCAAACCCATCTAAAAATCAGTAAGGCAGACCAAGTTGGGTTTGTTTTACTGCTTTGATGTTGGGATGCCTTGAATTATTCTCCCAAACGGTATACAGTATTGGGCTTTAGTATTCGTGTTGGGCTGAGCCCGTCTGATGTATTCTCTTAGTATTATATATGGTCTTAGAGATTTGTAATCTGTAATCCGAAAATCCTAGCCTCCTTAGTGAAATTTGTTCTCCTCTCTACCCGTGGACGTAGCCAATTGGTGAACCATGCAAATCTGTGTCTTCTTTACGTTTCTGTTTTCTGTTTGTTTCCTCTTTAATCCTATTCCGTCACAATATTTGGCTCGAATAAATAGTGTTTGAGGTATATAAAAATGCGTCGAATACATATTCATGACATCGCGTGTTTTTTTTGTCCACATGGGCAGCTCAGTTGGTTCTTGGGTGGTAGATTTGCTGCAATAACATCGCGTGTTTTATATAGTAGTATTCATTAATGTCATCAAAATAAATAGAACAAATACTATTTGAAGCATATCCTATTCCTAAAATCAAATCTTGAATTGAAGAATGAGCCTTAATTTGTAGTTAAAATGAGCCATGGTTCTTGTGTAGAAACTAGAAACAAAGGAAGTAGTCAAAATGAGAAAGCCAGAAAGCACTAATTAAAGCCAAAAATAGCAAATGAGTAGTTAAAGAATTAAAAAAAAATTATCAGACAAGAATCATAGATGATATAGCAAACACACATTAAATAAGTATGTCACATTATGTGTGTGCTACTCTAAGTGTTTTTATAGCTAATCACCAAATTGCAACTAAGAAGAAACTACTTTAGCTCTAAAAGCAATCATCATAGAGCAATAGATTTTCTCTGCATAAAAACAGTGAGTGAAACAATAACTCATTTCAAACACAATAATAAAAAGACAAGAAAAAATTATCTTTTGCTTCATAATGAAACAAATTCAAGAATGCATCTTCCTGCAACATCAAAGTTGCCCTTCGGAAACTCCAATGTTGCTGCAACCTTCCAAAACCATTTCTTTCAATTTCATCGTCCCACTTTCACCTTCCATTTATAGCAACTCCAAGGCCTAAATCCAGCAACCAATCTCCCTGATGGCAAGGTACACGCGTGAGGACTCGAACAGGAGGCTCGAGACGCTGCTGGACTTGGACAAGACGACGCAGGGGGGCAAGCACGTCGCGAGGCAGGCCACGAGGAAGCTCGTTCCCGGCCACGGCCTCGAGTTCATCAACCTATCATACAGTGTGTTCAAGAAGCAGAAGAAGGATGGGGTGTGGATCACCAAGGAGACCTATCTCCTCAACGACATCTCGGGGCAGGCCATGAAGGGCGAGATCATGGCCATCATGGGGCCTAGTGGGGCCGGGAAATCGACATTTCTTGATGCCTTAGCCGGCCGGATCGCGCAGGGAAGCCTCGAGGGGCATGTTAGGATGGATGGCAAAGCAGTAAGTCTAGTGTTGTAAATTCATTCATACGAAAACAACAAGATTGAATCTTTTTGGATTGTGTTTTTATAATTTGCAGGTGACAGCAAGTTACATGAAAATGATCTCATCTTATGTGATGCAAGATGATCAGCTCTTCCCAATGTTGACTGTGTTTGAGACCTTCATGTTTGCTGCAGAAGTGAGGCTTCCACCATCAATCTCCACGGCTGAGAAGAAGAAGAGAGTTGTTGAGCTTGTTAATCAGCTTGGTTTAACAGTAAGCTTAAGCTTTGCCTTTTCCCTCTTTCAATCAATCAATCAATCTCAATCACACTTTTTAATTGGTGTTGTTTTCAAATTTGGCAGAGTGCAATGCATACATACATTGGGAATGAAGGGACAAGAGGGGTTTCTGGTGGGGAGAAGAGAAGGGTGTCTATTGGTGTAGACATAATCCATAAGCCCTCACTCTTGTTCCTCGACGAGCCCACATCGGGGCTCGACTCCACGAGCGCCTACAGCGTGGTCGAGAAGGTGAAGGACATAGCCAGAGGAGGCAGCATAGTGCTCATGACAATCCACCAGCCTTCCTTCAGAATCCAGATGCTGCTAGACAGAATCACAGTTCTTGCTAGGTAACGAACATCTAAGACCGATCTTTTATAGAATTCGAGCTTCGTTTTTAGACGAAAACAATCATAAAACATTGGCTGCAAATGCAGGGGAAGGCTGGTATATATGGGGAGCCCAACTGCACTGGCTCCCTACCTAACCGGCTTCCAACGCCCCGTCCCAGAAGGCGAGAACAGCATCGAGTATCTCCTCGATGTGATCAAGGAGTACGACGAATCAACCGTGGGGCTCGACCCTCTCGTTCTGTACCAACGGGATGGGATCAAGCCCGAGCAAGTTGCCACAACCCCACTCCCGAAAAGGCTCAGAACACCACAGCAGACGCCCCGTGGGAAGAGCTCGTGGTCGAAGCACATCAGCCTGCAGAGTAGCCAGTTCTCCCTCGGGGGAGGAGGAGAGAAGAGCACTATGACTCCTAGATCCGGGCCATTCGACTACAGCAGCAACCACGAAAACGACGAGGATGATGACGAAGAGTTTGATGCCTCGTTGGAGAGGAAGAGCCGAATGCCTCAAACACCACTCAATATGCAAAGTGGAGCCTATCCAAGGCTGGCCTCACATTTCTATAAAGACTTCTCTGTTTGGATCTATCAGGGCGTGACCGGGACCCCCCGACGCCCCCCCACGTGGACCCCGGCCCGCACCCCGGGCCAAACACCGGGGAAGACGCCAATGTCGAGCTCGAGAAGCCACACATACAACCGCCACGCCCCACCTCCGAAAACACCGGTCTTTAGCACTTCCTTCGACTCATACACAACTTCCTACCAAGAATTCCACGTGGAGGAGGAGGTCCTCGACGAGCCGGAGCACAGGCACAAGTTCGCCAACCCATGGCTCCGCGAGGTGGCCGTTCTCTCGTGGCGCACGGCCATCAACGTGATACGGACACCTGAGCTCTTCCTCTCCCGGGAGATCGTCCTCACGGTGATGGCCCTCGTCCTCGCCTCCCTCTTCAAGAACCTCGGCAAAACCGAGTTTTTAACCATCAACCGTGTCCTTAACTTCTACATCTTCGCCATCTGCCTCGTCTTCTTCTCCTCCAACGACGCCGTGCCAACCTTCATCCAGGAGAGGTTCATCTTCATCCGGGAGACCTCCCACAACGCCTACCGCGCCTCCTCCTACGTCATCTCCTCCCTCATTGTCTACCTCCCGTTCTTCGCCATCCAAGGCTTCACCTTCGCAGCCATCACCAAATACATCCTCCACCTCCACGGCGGCATCATCCCCTTTTGGCTCATCCTCTATGCCTCCCTCATCACCACCAACGCCTACGTGATGCTCGTCAGTGCAGTCGTGCCTAGCTACATCACCGGCTACGCGGTGGTCATAGCCACCACAGCCCTCTTCTTCCTCACCTGCGGCTTCTTCTTGAAATCCTCACAAATCCCCATCTACTGGAAATGGCTGCACTACATCTCCGCAATCAAGTACCCGTTCGAGGCACTCTTAATCAACGAGTTCAAGGGAAAGAGGTGCTACCACGGCCTCGGACACGATCTCCAGCCTGGCCCCCTCGGAGAAATCAAAATCAGCAAGCTCCACAACATAACACAAGGGATCAACTGCAGGAGCAATGCCCAAGAGCTCGTGTTGATTGGAGAAGATGTGCTTTTCACTATGGATATCGATCACATCGAGAGCATATGGACTGACATCGGCATACTACTAGCGTGGGGCGTGCTCTACCGCCTCTTCTTCTATGCCGTGCTCCGATTCTACTCCAAGAATGAGAGGAAATGAAGAACTTATGCATTTGTTATGCTACAAAATTTCTATATAAGCTATTTTTTTTATTTTGGAATGAAGTTTCTTGCATTAAATGAAAACCATTTAATCCTTAAAACCCATAGAGAAAATTCATAACCATCTAAAATTGAGAAACAAGTTTGAAGATTTATGCAATGTAGTGCTCAATGATTTTGTTTTCAAGTGAGCTCATTCTGATCTGGAGTTCTTCGTCGACTACGTTTCCATCTCGACACAAGTAGAAACCTGGGATGCTTTGGATTCTCCACGCTGCTGCTGCTTCGCGTGCCTCATCAATGTCGACTTTCAAGAACACCGCCTTCGGGAATTTTGAAGCTAGCTTTGTGACTATCGGGCCGATGTGGATGCAGGGGCCGCACCATGCTGCAGTGAAGTAAACGATTGCAAGGCGTGACGTCTTTGTAGCAGCATTCAGCCTTATCTCGAAGTCCTTTGCAGATTCAACACGAATCACTTCTCCTGCAACACAAATAAACTTCAGAGATAGGAAACTCGGATTTGCTAAACTGCAGTTTGATTATTATGCGAAAAAACCAGAAAACATACCATCCTTCAGCAGTGAAGCAAATTCATTTTGAGCTTCCTGCATCAACATCCAAATACAGTAAGGAATCGACATATTTTTTGCTCTTCAACGACAGTATATTCGTGTTTAAACGAGCAAGTTCATTCAAAACAGATCAATCTGATTTGCTGCATTTAATCCACAGATAATGTATAAATACCTGCATTTTTCTCAGCCTTTCGAGCTCAGCTTTCCTGTGCTCCCTTGCTTTGTGAAGCTTTTCGTATTTTTGCCGGTGTTCCACAATCTTCTTCACATTCGACTCCACCTAAAATGTTATAAGTAACCATTTTTTACAGTATCTCACATTCATATCAATTGAGATTATAAAACTTTGCTAGATTATGCAAATCACCTTTTTAAGCATCAAAGTAGCCTCCTCATCAAAATCCAACCTGGATGCTATCTGCAAATCTCTTGCAGCTTCTTCCCATAAACCCAACATCACTTTCGCAATACCACGAGCTTTATATCCTCTACCTAACTCATCATTTATCTAGCAAAACGTCGAATCAAATTACAAACTAGACCAATTCATTACTGAGAAATCGCGCTGTATGAGTATTACAACGACGGATATACCTTCAACGCAGCATCAGCATCACGGATTACAGCATTCGGTCTCTTCAGTTTAACAAACACACTAGCTGGAAAAAAAAACACTTTTCAAACAATGCAAAAACATATAATCACTAATCAGTCACATAAAACAGAGTTTAATAGAGTTTAGTCACATATAACCTCTGCTAGCATACAACATTGCCGACTTCGGATTCAACATGATTGCTTCTGTGAGAAGGCTCAGAGCTTCGTCGAGATTACCTAATTTCGCAGGGTTCAAACATTAGCATTTTAATAGTTCTGAGACGTAAATTCTGAAAAGGCAGATACCTTCAAGGATTGCATCCATGGCCATCAATTTGTGCACGAGTGCAGCTTCTCGATCTCCTTCAGCCACTTCAACCGAAGGGTGGCCCATCTAGAACAACGAATAGAAACGTGATTTCATGATTAAACAATCATTTTAATGATTAGAAACGGATTCTAGTCGCCAACCTGCAGCGGGGGATCACAGTCGGGATCCACAACATCAGAATCGTCTAATTCAAGATCAGACTCAACAATTTCCGCCTCCAACGAATCATAAACCATCACGTGGTCTATGCTAGACTCAACAACCTTCAGATACATAGATCTCAACATTTTTTCCCTGGATCAACACTATCATTACTTGCAAAAGCATAAATTCCCATTTCATTTTATTTTTCTAAAAAAGGAATTAGGATAAGCAGATATCTAGAGAAATAAACATCACACAGAAAAAAATTGAAAATTTCATGCTCTTACCGCGGAAGCCAAAATCTACGAGCAGCAGCAGGTGAAGCCTTATTTGCTACGATTTCACAAAGAAATGTACACAGACCCTAACCCTAAACCACATATGAATTCTCCAAAATGTCCATTGAATGCTCGGGGACACTTGTCATACTAACTCGAACACGACAAGATTCATACACCTCGGATTCAAAATCGACAGGATTACAGGAATCCAGGTAGTTTTTTGTTAAAAAAAAAAAGAAAAGAAAATGCAATGTAACGCCATGATCTGATTGAAATCTACCCCATTTCAACTAAAATCAAAATGATCTAGAAAGAGAAACAAGTTAAATGAACAGTTGCAGCTTGCAAAAGGATCATTAAGGCATGAATTGTTTGCCAATTTTTCACTTCTCTCGCATGAGTATTCTAATTATTTCCTAATATGCCTCAATAAATTAGCAGATGCAGAAGAAATTGATTCGCAATTAAGCTTCAAAATCCACATTAATGGAAGATTGGAAGTAAATGATCTTACCTGAACTGATTTCCAGAGTAACACCAGTGTTGTTGTCTTCGGATTGCTCCAACAATTTTAGGGCTCTCTCTCTCTCTCCCTCTCTCTCTCTCCCTCTCTCTCTCTCTCTCTCTCACACACACACACACACACACAGAGAGTTTTGAATTGCAAATGTTGCCCGCCACTGCAACTGCCTAACTAACTTTTGAAAAGTAGCGCCTGCGCAATACGGCGTCGTTATAGCCAGGCAGCTTATCCCATACTGCAACCGCATTCTTATTGTTGCGTATAAAATAAAAAGTAATTATACAACTTGAACATAATTTGTAAATGGTAGACCAAATTATGATCAACTTATAGCATAAATTCGGTTTCAGATTTGAGCAAAAATATATATCGTACAATAGTCATTAGCGTTGTGGTAATCGAATCGAGTCCAGCCAAACATCGTCTTACTCAAGCTTGATTCGTTTATTATTGAGTCGAGTCTCGAACATAGTTCACCAGTAGTACAGGATTCACGAGCTTGTTCGAGTGCAGAAACACTTTCTAAATTTGAATTAGGCTTGAAATATTAATTATTTTCTTTTAAAAATAGATGATTTATTCATGATAATATATTATTTGCTATAACAAATAGAGTTACTCGATATATTTATTCATAACGATAAAATATAATATAAGCTACATCTACTAATAATTTTATATTTCGAACTAAATAATTAAAGTAACCATCTAAGGAGCTGAATACTATGGTGCTCGAACTCGGTTCGTTCAATTAACGAGCTTCCACGAGCTCGTACAACTTCGATCTGACTGAACTCCGAATAACTCATGAGTAGCTTGGTTCTTTTACGGGCTCGATTTAGACAATATTCATCATTTTCGAACTACGAAATATGACATCAAGCTCGTGCACCACTATATCGCCTCCAACGAGCATCATCAATATGCATTAACAATATCGCAATGTGAAAAAGGAGAACTTTGCAATAGACACATGCCAAAAGTGTAGTTCTATATTATGTCTATGTCGAATGTAGTTCCAACACTTCCAATCATCCTAAACTTATAATCAAGCATGTTAAAATGGAAAATCACTGTGGTTTTTTTTTTTTTGGTTAACATCAGCATCAAGAAAAGAAATGAAGATCATCAAGCATGCTGAGCAATCTTCTGCTCGAGCGCATTTTTGTCCGCCCCAACGAGCTGATCCACCTCTTTACCATTTCTAACAAAGAAGAAGGCCGGGACGCTGCTGACATTCCATTCAGCAGCAGCTTCCATAGCCTCATCGATGTCAACTTTCAAGAAAACAACTTTTGGGTACTTCCCTGCTAAGCTCGTGAAAACGGGGGAGACGTAACGGCAGGGGCCGCACCACGTTGCAGTGAAGTAGAGAATCGAGAGCCGTGACGCCTTTGTAGCAGCATTGAGTTTCTCTTTCAGCTCGTTACCAGAATGAATCGCGATGATTTCTCCTGCAAGAAAACAAGGCGAAATTGGAGAAGACGCGTGTTAAGGCCTAGAAATGGAACCTAATTGCAACTCATTCAGACCATCTTCTACGGAAAGATAGAGACGAGACGAGTATAAGAAGAAACGATATTATCAACGGATCAGCAGTCATCTTGTAATTAACGAAGCAAAAAGTCATTCTTATCAGCATTAGTCATATATATTTCTTAACACCTAATCGTTGATCACTAGCCATAACTAGCCGAGTCAAAAAATTATACGAAAGCATATGTAAGCATACCATCTTTTAAAACAGAAGCAGCTTCAGCATCCTGCGATTTAAAGAAGGGAATTAGTCATTAATAACTAGAGAATATGATAAATGACATCGGGAAAGTATATGTAAAGATAGGAGAGATGCTAAAAGTAAAAAAGGTGACCAAGTTTTATTTTAAGATATAACTAAATTAATGTAATATGTTTACCACTCGCTTATTTGGAAGCCATTGAGGTTTCCGAGGCGATAAACTATTAAATGCTGCAATAACCAAAAGGGTTGGGACTCACTTGGCGCCTCTTCCTCTCAAGCTCGATTTCTCTCAGCTCCTTCTCTTTGCACAAGCGTTCATACTTCCGGTTGTGCTCTTCAATTTTCTTTGCATTGGGTTCAACCTGAACAGTTTTAAGCAAAAAACATCTAAGGTAACTCTCTTTAAATGCAAGATGTAGCAATTTTTTGGTAGAAGCAAAAGGAAAATGAAGCCCATGAGATACAAGGGATAATATACCTTCTTGAGCACCAGTCCTATCTCCTCGTCAAAATCCAACTTTGACGCCACATGCAAATCACGAGCAGCTTCTTCCCACGAGCCCAACATTGCTCTTGCCATCCCTCGTGCTTTATATCCTTTTGCCGAGTCTGGGTTAATCTATACAAAAACAAAATCGCAGAAATTATTTTCTTAAATCGGTGAGGTTAATTACACTTGACAGCATAAACGTGTCGAGCTCAAAACCAGTTCGTAAGTAGATTCACAAATACCTGCAAAGCTGCATCAGCATCTCGTATTGCAGCATTTGGTTTCTTCAATTTGATGAAGATACTCGCTGAAAAAGACATTTAAGACCCATATTATACAGTCGTTATCTCCTACGGAAATTTGTACTGTTCACAAACATGAGAATTACCTCTATTTCCATATAATATTGCTGACTTCGGATTCAACATGATTGCTTCAGTTAGGTAATCTATGGCCTCACTCGACTTGCCTGAATTTGGTAAAATAGCATTTGAAACAATTATTTCCCGGAAATAGACTAGCAATAAATATTTATAACAAAGTCCATAAGTGCATACCATCAGCAATTGCTTCCATAGCTTTTGCTTTCGATAACTGAGCAGCTTCTTGATTTTCCTCGGTTACTTCAGCAGAAGGGTCCCCCATCTGTAATAACAAAGTTAGCAAACATATAAACGAGACAAATAGGGGCCTATGGCATTTCTAGGTTCATTGAGCTCAGCTACCCACTTTCTGTGGAGGATCATTGTCAGGTTCAACCACGTCTGAATTATCCAACTCAACATCAGATTCAACAATGTCGTCATTTGAGATATCGTCCATTGATACATCGGGCTTCCCTGATTCAAATGGCTTTTTATCTTCATAGTCCTCACAATCTTTGCTCTGCATCAGGTTTCAGGACGTCAGTGAATGTAAAATAACTACAGTTAGTGCATTTAGGAAACAACATCAGGTTTCATGAAGACTATTTTGGAAATATTGCCTTAATGAATAAGTTGGATAGTGACTTGTCATTTTTCAAAAACGAAATAGTTCTTCTATACACAAACCCGCAAAGACCACTACCGACAAAAGTTAAAAAGTGCAAAACAAAGCTAGTCAAACTAAACAAACTTGCAGATCGCGAGACCAAGAGGGAGCCAATGATATACGAAACATGTTCCTTTATGAAATGATGACTCCAGCATTCACAGCATCACGCGCTGCTTAGCTGGCTAATTAATTTGACATTTTCTCATATATGTTACACGTGGCCGCTTCCACATTGCCGCTAAACTTAAAATCAAGTTAGCACACAAAACTTCGCGCCATTTTCAATCTACTGAACAGAAATAAATATAACCATGGTTTAAAAAAACGGAAAAAAACGCGTCTTGAGGCGCGCCTCGACAAGAGGCGTGAAGAAAACGCCTCTGAGGC
>JAYJMF010000020.1:3042409-3067245 GCA_036873715.1 Salvia sclarea
GGATGTAATTGGTTCTCCATTCTCCATATAAAATGAGGTTCTTATTTGAACCTCATCCTATATATATATATATATATATATATTTTCAAAAATAAAAGCATTCAAATGCCATGTTCTGCAACTAAATTCCTAATTTTCTAGAAACTTAAGGGGTCGAATTCGATACATTTCTAATATGACGGGGCCAATTTGTAATTACATATAAACTATATAATCTCCCCAAATTAAAAACTACCTAATTTTACTTTCCTCACAAGCTCTGCTGCATATGGCGGAAGATGAGCAAACTACTAAAACGACGTCGCTCTTCGCCGCTTTCGGCGTCGATCCCGCTCCCCCAGCCGCCGCTGACAGCGGCGTTAACGCCACGGCAGAATGGCTGCAGAATTCCAGCTTCAACACCGACCTCTCCGTCATAAACGACGCCGTTACCAAATACAACCTCACCTACGATGAGGATCCGGAGGAGGAAGAAGAGAAAGCGGATGAAATTGATGCCAGGAAGCGGCCGCCGCAGTACGAGATGGTGCCGTCGGAGGCTAGCTCTTCCGACGAAGAGCGTAGGAAGAAGAGTAGAAATAAGAAGAGAAGGAGCAAGGCGGAGTCGAGTGGTTCGCGTGCACCGTTTAACTATGCCGCAACTCTCTCCTCTACTTCGAGGAAACCAGGTGTTCAGAAATGGGCGTCTTCCCCTAACGCTAATGAGAAAGAGAAAGAGTACTACTTTGATTCCCGTGGAGATCGTGATAATTTGGCCTTTGGTAGCATCTACAGGTTAGATGAGCTCCTTTTTTCGCTTGATTTTGTGCATTTCTAGTTTTTGATCCATTTTTGGGGGAAATTAACTTGATGAATTATTATTGTCTGCAGCTTGTACTCTAAATCTCTGTATTTGCATGTTTTATTGCAGAAATTTGAAATGTGTTTTTCATTTTTTTTTTCTTTTTTTCTTTCTAGAGTATGATGCTGTAGAACTTTGAATTTGTACGATTTTGTTGCTCGCAAAATTCTGTTCATGATCTTTCTTTGAAATGGGACCAGCAGCAACAATGTTTGTTTTTATGTGGAAGAAGGTCTTTACTTTTGGAACATGACACAGTTTATGTGCCTGGACTTATTATAAGTGTGTGATGGTGAAATGCAGAATGGATGTTGCTCGTTACAAGCTTTGCAATTCTAAGAAAGTTTCTGGACAGAACTTTTTTCAGTGGAATAAAAGAGTTCGTCGTCTAGAGGGGGATAATGACGTTGATGGGTTAGATGCCAAACTTAGGTCAGGAGGGAGGTATTGGTCGGCAAAATATGCTGCTATCGAGCGTCATAAGGACTTGAAACGAATGCGAGTTCTTGCTCCTAGAAACCATGTCAAGAGTTCGGTTGCTGATTATATCCCCTTAGTTGATGAAGGTTCTCATAGTGAACTGGTATCTAGTGCTGAAGTAGTTGAAGAGTCGTGGGAAGATGAGGTCTTGCGGAAAACGAAGGAGTTCAATAAGATGACGAGGGAACATCCGCAGGATGAGTGTCTATGGTTGTCGTTTGCGAAGTTTCAAGACAAGGTGGCAAGCAAGCAGTCTCGTAAAGGTGCTCGTCTACAGATCCTTGAGAAGAAAATCAGTATTCTGGAGAAAGCAACTGAGATTAACCCAGATAGTGAAGATTTACTTATTTCTCTTATGAAAGCTTATCAGAGCAGAGATAGCACTGATGTGCTGATTAGGAGATGGGAGAAGATACTTACATTCAATTCTGGAAGTTGCAAGCTGTGGAAAGAATTTTTGCAGGTTTTCCAGGGTGAATTTTCCAGATTCAAGGTTTCGGAGATAAGGAAAATGTATGCGAATGCTATCCAAGCCTTGGCTGGTGCTTGCATAAAGCAGCATAGGCAGGTTCTCACTTTAAAGATCCATACTTTTTTATCTGTCCAGGTGTATTAATACACTTAAAACAGAATTACTCGAAAACACATGACATAAGAAGACGAGAAGAGCATGCGGCAGTCTCACAGATTAAATAGTAGTGAAAGTTTAGTCTTGTTTCTGTTCACTGAAAATTGATATAATGTTCTATCCCCTTTTATTTGAGCATGGTTTTTAGATTTTTAGCTCTAATTTTTATTAGATTGTTGGGGATGCATATTTCTGAATTCTAAGCAAAAGTAGACCTTGCATGTCTTTATTTATTTGGCATACACATTATGTTTGAGCATGAAATGCGTGCCAAAGCTTATGTTTCTTTCTTTTGCTAGTCATGTTGGTTGCATTAGATTTAAGAGTTAATTTTTCTTTCATTAGTTAGGATTTCTGAAATATTGACCCGGACTCCTCCTCATGCTGGATGCAGGCCCATCCATCCGACAGTGCGACAACAGTTGATCCGGCTATTGTTCAACTGGAGCTTGGTCTGGTTGATGTTTTCATTGGCCTTTGCCGCCTCGAGTGGCAGGCAGGTTACCAAGAATTGACAACTGCTTTGTTTCAGGCGGAGCTTGAGTATAGTTTGTTTTCTCCACTTGTTCTCTCTGAACAAAGTAAGCAAAGACTGTTCCAGCACTTTTGGAGTAGTAATGGTGCCAGAATCGGGGAAGATGGATCCCTTGGATGGTTAACTTGGATAGAGAAGGAGGAAGAACAGAGGCAGAGGCTTATCAGTGAGGAGCAGGCCTCAGATGCAGTTGATGAAGGTGGTTGGACAGGTTGGTTTGACCCATCATCCGAGACTAAGGAAATTGAAATGCCAGGAATTGCTACTGAGGGACAGGAGGTTGGTGAGGAATTAAATGATGAATTGGACTCAAATGATGTTGAGGAGAAGGATGATGTTGAATCTCTTCTTAAAGCACTTGGCATTGATGCTGCTGCTGAAGCTGATATAAAGATCAAAGATACAGAAACATGGACTAAGTGGTCGAAGGCGGAAATGACAAGAGATTTAGATCATTGGATGCCTCTTCGTACAAATTCTGGTTTGTCTCCATTCATGTCTTGTGTCTCTCCATCAATCATACATACTTTTGGTCACTCAAACTGAAAACATAAGTTATAATTGGCCCAAATGAGATGGTGGAGCAGTAGGATTAGTTTAACTGAACTGTCAATACATATAATAACAGACCAATAATCTATGTCCTTGCATCCCAATTCCATTAGAAATGATCCTATGCCCCACCCCGCCCCCACGCTGCTTAGTGCAGTTTATATCCATGTAGTTTCAGTATCATATATTTGAGTTTGTCAACAATTTTTTGACTTTGATGATTTGGCTAAACAGATCAGGTTTCTCATGATGATGCCACTGCTGAAGCAGAAGATGATGAACAAATTTTGAGCATAATAATGTATGAAGATGTGAGTGATTACGTATTCTCACTCAAGTCTGAGGAAGCCCGATTTTCTCTTGTGTCCCAGTTTATAGATTTTTTTGAAGGAAGGATAGCTCAGTGGTAGGTGTTGTGGAAATTATGATATCTATTAATCATTATGACATCTACTGCTTTTTCTTTCGTTCCCTGACAACACCATTCATGTTCACAGGACTTGCACAAACAGTTCAAGTTGGGTTGCAAAGACACTTAGTTTAGAAAGACCTCCTTATTCTATTCTAGAGGATTTGGGAAAAGTGCACGATGTTCTGGTGAGGAAGTCAACCAATCTAAGAAGTTTTAGCTTGGAGCTACTTTTAGATAGTTCAGATGAGTCGAATATGAGGAGTAATATGATGAAATTTCTCCGAAATGCTATCTTACTTTGTTTGAAAGTGTTTCCACAAAACTACATCTTGGAGGAAGCTGCTCTTGTTGCTGAGGAGTTATCAAACACAAGGATGAATTCAACAAGTTATTCTGCTACACCATGTCGAGCTCTGGCCAAGACTTTGCTGAAAAATAATAGGCAGGTATGTGTTTATATTTGTAAGTTGGACCTTGAGTTCATAAGAACTGTAAATCCTTTTACAATACTAATAAGTGTAATGCTTGATTAGATATTACGCTCAACCCCGCTCAATGGTAATCTCAAGTAGACATACTGCTTAATCGTTTTAGATGCTTATTAGAGAGAATGCTGTTTACTTGAGAAATCCACAGCAGGGTAAAGCATATGATCTACATGTGCTTAAAAGAGAGGGTATACTATGCACTTACACCTTCTAAAGAAATTCAAAGATTCTTCTGATATTTACACTTGATTAGATAACCATCATCTCCTTTATCTTTTGTAAAATTCATCTCAAAACTGGCCTGAAAGTGGTATTGATGCTTTACAACTTTTATGTGCTTCATTGATATAGGATGTATTGCTATGTGGAGTTTATGCTAGAAGAGAAGCATTCTATGGGAATATTGATCATTCCAGGAAGGTTTTTGACATGGCCTTGTCATCTGTTGAGGGGCTTCCACTGGTATGTATTGTTTCTTTAATGCGACAAGCTCTGCAGTATCCCAGTAGAAATTGAAGTACTAATTCATCCACTGTTGTGTTATTCTTGTAACAATTTGGCCAATACTTATCATATAGTTCTATGCTGTGAACATTCTACATTCCTTCGGATGAATAAATTTTGTCATTATATTGAGTTTGAGGCAATAACTGAACTGGCTGTGGACTTTTGTCACCTTTTCTCTTGCCATGATTTACCAATTTTTTCAGTTATCCTGCGACTTGCTTCTCATGCCAGCATCTCTCTTTTCCTTGGCTAAAGCTTTAAAAAGAGCTCTTCTTAGTTTATTTTTAGGTTTGTTGCTACAGTATCAATCTTAAAATAGTAAGACAATAGAAGTTCATATTCCTCATTTTGCATCCACGTCAAGCTGAAACTTAATGTGTTTATACCTTTTATTTGTCCAAGCAGGAAGCTCGGTCAAATGCATCCCTGTTGTACTTCTGGTATGCAGAAGTTGAGCTTGCAAATGATTCTTCTGAAAGTTCTGACTCCTTATGCCGTGCAATACATATCTTATCTTGCTTAGGCAGTGGAGCAAAATATACTCCATTTAAAGGACAACTTTCAAGTGTCCAACAACTTAAAGCCCGCCAGGGGTTCAAAGATCGTATAAGAATGTTTAGTTCAACATGGGCACATGGTGTCATAGACGATCATTCTGCTGCTCTAATCTGTTCAGCAGCTTTATTTGAAGAGTTGACGTCAGGATGGGCCCCTGCATTGGAAATTCTGGAAAACTCATTCACAATGGTGCTTCCAGGTAAATATGTTTTTTTTCAAAATGCACTGTTTCAATAATTGAAATTCCTCGAACTTGAATTCTCATTGCAATTATTTTCTTACTGCAGAGAGGAGGAGGAATAGCCGGCAACTGGAATTCTTGTTTACCTATTATGTGAGGATGCTTGATAGAAATCACACGAAACTCAAGCTTTCAGGAGTATGGGAATCTATTGTGAAAGGGTTACAGTTATATCCTTTCAATCCGCAACTTCACTATGCTTTAGTTGAAATCAGCCATTTCTACACTTCACCCAATAAATTGCGGTGGACTTTTGATGATCATTGCCGAAAGTATGACTCTTTTTCATCATGTGCTAGTATTCTTATTTTTTGAAGTTCATCATTTCTTGACAAGGGGCTGATTACTCAATTTATTGAATATCAGGACCCCATCCACCATTACATGGCTCTACGCATTGGCATTTGAGATGAGTACTGGAGGCTCCGAGCACAGAATACGTGGACTCTTTGAAAGGGCATTGCAGGAAGACAAATTGCATAGTTCGGTGATTCTCTGGCGTTCTTTCCTCGAATACGAGAAGACTGTGGCATGCAATATTTCCGGAGCTAAAAGAGTGTTCTTTCGTGCAATACATGCATGTCCCTGGTATGACTTCTTCGACAATATTAAATGTTCTCGGTGTTTGAATATTGTGCACAACAAGTTGAATAAGTTGCTTAACCTTTGAATATAAATGACTGCCAATTTTGAAACTCTCTCTTCAAACAAGCATGAGATATTGAAACCTTTTTCTCAGTCCCTTACCACAGAGACAATTTAGATCGTATTACTATACCTTCAAAGGCTTTAAAGGGCTCCCTACTATCTCGATGCATGACATCTCTTTCCAACCTCCAGGTCGAAAAAGCTGTGGCTCGATGGCTTTCTCAAACTGAATTCGGTGTTGTCTGTGAAAGAGCTGTCGGACCTCCAAGAAGTCATGCGAGAAAAGGAACTCAATCTGAGGACCGATATATATGAGATCTTACTGCATGACGAGATGGACGTTTAGCCCCGTTAACTCATCCCTACCTATCTCCTCGTATCAATCACACATGGCCTGCTGCTGCTTCATCGTCTCGAACCACTATACACCGTGTTTTAGAAGCCCCGTGTGTGTTCGACTGAATCATCAGAAAACAGAGTCGGATGTTTGCTGGTGTAGGAATGTTAACTCGTATGTTAAGAGTTGGCCTTTCTTTTTTGTTGTTTGTGAATAATCTCACAAGAATATAGTCACCATTTGTATGGAATTTTAATTTTTGTTATATGCAAACCAAAGCAAAGCCTGCAAAATGAAAGGGTAAACATCAACATCAACATCAACATCAAAAGAATCTAGTTGGACATCTGCAACTAATTGAAATTGTAAAAAGTGAATCTAATATCAATTGATTGGCCCATTCGTCTTCATTACCGACATACCATAAGTGCAAATTTATAAAAATAAATAAATATTTTTAATCATAGTTAGAAAAATCTCGTACCACATACATGCATGTGACCCTAAACACGACCAAATTCACAACTTGCAATACAATTAAATAAGAATTCGACAAGATTTGCTGATTTATTCAGAATTGTTGAAAAAGGCCCTGAAAATCAAAATAGCATAAGCCATGGCTTCAAGCAAGCCGGCGCAGGAAGCGGATACGGAGTCCCCGGCGGACCCGGGTGTGGAGCTGGCCCAGTTCGCCGCCGGCTGCTTCTGGGGGGTAGAATTGACATTTCAGAGGGTGGAGGGCGTCGTAAAGACCGAAGTGGGCTACTCGCAGGGCCACGTAGACAACCCGAATTACAATCTGGTATGCACCGGATCCACTAACCACGCTGAAGTCATTCGGATCCATTTTGACCCGAATATTTGCCCCTACACAACTTTGCTTCATGTCTTCTGGGGAAAACATGACCCCACCACTCTTAATCGTCAGGTACTCCATTTCTTTTCATTATTTCACTATATTTTTTTGGCTGGTGTGGTGGTTGTCAATTATTGTATTGAATCATTTAGTTGTCAATTTATGTTGTTTGAATTGATCTTTTGGTATTGCTATTGCCTAGTCAAAATTATATGGTTGCGATTTATATGTTTAAAGTGGCATCAACATCAATTACGTTTAACATAATTCTTTTTCGTTTTAGATATCAATTTTGATGCTAATATTGTAAAATTGTTCTTGACATTGTTCACCTGATACATAACTTAAAAAGTCAATCATCGATTCGTTCATTTTTATTACGTTGATCAAGAGAGACGAATAAAGAACAAATTGAGCATTAATTTTTATGTAATGTATTGAATTAATGATGTCTAATATATATTTTAAAGTATTAGAATCAAAGTAAATATCTTAAACGAAAAAAATGTAAATTTGGTCTATGCCCATAAAAGATGTTCAATGATGGTGAGCGGCACATCATTCATCAGTGTCGGTGTTTAAATCTATACTCTATAAACATGACAACATTCCAGCCTTGTTAGAGTTGAGTTTTGAATTGATATGAGATTGGATCCAAAAATGTAGTCGACTAATTACCATCCAACATTGCTTACGGTTTGGACAATTTTTGTGGTATGATTTGTAATAACTCCCTACAAATGGTTTGGACAAATGTTGTAGGGAAATGATGTTGGGACACAGTATAGGTCAGGGATATACTACTACAACGAAACACAAGCAAAATTAGCTCAAGAATCACTAGAGGCTAAGCAGAAAGAGTTGACAAAGAAGATTGTGACAGAGGTAGTTCCAGCCAAGAGATTCTACAGAGCTGAGGAGTATCACCAGCAGTATCTCGAGAAGGGCGGAAGAAACGGCGCCGGGCAGTCGGCCGCCAAGGGCTGCACCGACCCCATCCGCTGCTACGGTTGAACGCACCCGACTGCATCTATTTACGTTTCACAAAAACTTGTGTGAGATTGTCTTATCCTTCGATTATAGTTTGTGAACTAAAGAATAAGTATGGACTTATGTTCCTCAAGTATGGTGTGAAGCTGAAAAAGGCATTGCAAATTTGTAATATTGAATAGCGTGAAAATACATTGAACTTATTAAATTCAAATTACACGATAATAGTAGTTAGAGCTCGTCCTTGATGGCGGATTGGGTAGGGTTGGTGGACGTTTTCTTGATGGGGTAGGAAGCTTCCATGGCGATTCCACATAGTCCGTGTTTTTTGTTGATCCCACGTTCCATCCTGACGTAACCTTTCTCGCCCCAATCGGCCCCCCACGAGTTCCTCACGGTCCAATATTTCGTCCCGTCCAGCGTCGTCCCGTACCCTACAATCGCCACCCCGTGGTCCAAGCTCGTGCCACATTCCCCCGTGAATACCCCCTGTCCATTTTTAAAGAAAATTCACATAACATATTCTCGGCCGGACCCATTTTGACACCTCTAACTTACCTCCGAGTAAAACTGGAAATCGGGGCCTCCCGCTTCTATTGCCACGGATACGGGCTGATTAGCTACTGCTTTGAGCAGTGCACCTTCGTCGTTTTCGGGCACGGATTCATGTCCATCGATGGCTACTACTGGAGCGTTCAACTGCAGTATAATTAGCGTTACTCAACATTATTACTATTAAATTTGAGAATTATATATTTTTACCTTTTTAAAATCGCATGCCCCATCTCTAGCCGTGTAGGGGTAGATTTTTTCTGTTGTTAATCCCCCCTTACTTTGTATGAAGTCAAATGCCATCACCATTAGCCCTCCATTACACCCCTCGTTTATGGTAGTGTCGCAATCAACCAGTTCTTGTTCAGACAAAGCCACCAGTTTCTTTGTCTTGATGTAGTTTATCCCCTCCACCGCCACCACGGCCGAAAACGCCCAACAACTACCTTCAATTTCGTTAAACACACAAACAAAATTAACTTACCCGTCTCTAGTCAGGAAATATAGCTCCAAGGGAGCTAAAATTAAAAATCCAATTATACGACCGCTAATAGAATTAAATAAAAATTTTAAAGATCATTTTTTGCTTGGGGGTGCTCTGGCCCCCCCTATCTATATCTTACCACAATTGCCTTGATCTTTGACGGGGGCGACGGCCCCCTTCTTCCGCCAGTCAACGGTTGTGGGGACATCGTGGACATTCTCGTACATGAAGGTTCGATTCTGTCGTAGGTTGCCGTGGAGCATTCGGTTGTGGTTCACCTTGGAGCCAGCGTAGACGGACCGGAACTCGTGGTTGGTCATATCGGCGAACTTGTTGAGCTTGAGCTTGTAGGGCTTGTCCATCTTGTTGAACTCGCTGACGTAGTGAGCGTTGGCCTTGAACACGTTGTAGCGCCGGTCCTTGTCAGGGAGGCTCCTCGTGACCGTGTGGTGGCTCCTCCACCGCTCGTAGAGGTCCCACAGGCGCTCCTCCGTCTCCAGCTCGGCCTCGTGGAAGTCGAAGGACTCCACGAGACCGATGACCGCGACGAGGGAGAGCGTCGCTAGGAGGAAGAACTTCTTCATTTCGTTTTGTTTTGCTTTGTTTCTCAAATGATGTGATGAGGTTTGTAAAGTGATGAGTGTGTGTTTAAGAGGGATTGGGAATTCTCCTTTAAATAGAGCAACATTGGACTAGTATGTGATGTAAGCGGTAGAGTGCATAGTTAAGCAATATAGGCCTCGTTTGGTATAGAAGTAATTCTCCTTTTCAATAAGCTTATTTCATTTGATTTAAGCAATATAGGCTCGTGGGTAATCTGACTTTTGCGTATAATTTATTGCCAAAAGAGAAATGAGACGAGATTAATCGAACACTCCAAAAAGGTAATGTGATAAACTATAGGGACGAAAATAGGATAAGGCGGAATAAGTTTGATTGAATTTTTTTTACGATATAATATATCAAATCACGTCTGGTAGTATGTATCAAAATACTAGCAACATTTAATTCATTGTTTCATAGGATGTATTAAAAATTAATATAACAAAAACTTGTTATAATTAGAATTTATATTACATAAACTAATTGATGGTATACATATTCAAATAAATCCGGCCCGTGTATTTTGTACCAAACAAAAATATTATGTCGTATAATTATTTTATTATACACCGTAATCTGTCGTATGAAATGAACCTTGTTTTAATTTCTTATACAGATATTGGAATGACATATGTTTGATTTATCATATGTAATAGAAGATCTTGCATTGGACCACTATGACTAAGATACAAGACTCGAAATTGAGATTAAAAAACAAACCAGGCCAAATGTGAGGTATCGAATTTTGCTAATTTGCGAAATGAGATTTCACGAGATGTGGCATCTACAATATGATACAACATGCTACGGTGTGAATGCGATCATAACAATTACTACAAAATATAAAATAATTAATGTGATGATAGCTTTTTTGTTACATCGTCATACATTCTGAGTTGTGACACGGTTAGCTGCAAGTAGGAACAACTTTTCCTAGAAACTTTATCTATTAATAAATATATTTATCATGAAATGCGAAGGTGAAAAAGTTAAATTGGAAAAGATAAAAAAATCGATGGAAATTGATTTCCTAGCAATCCGATTCTGATTTCATTTTCTTTTTTAGTATTGATTATTTTGTGGGTTGATTAAATTGAAGAGTGTACACAAGAGATCCATCCAAGGTTTCTTTACAATCTAGATTTAATTAATGTTACTACAAAATGGTAGTTTTTCAACCATCAAATTATTGTTGTGTGTATTTGAAGAAGACCTTAAATTTTGCTAGTCAGTTGCAGTGTGAAATTATGAAATTCAGAGTGATTCAATGGTTGAAATAAGAGATGAATAAATATGGTATCTATTATTATATATACTAAAAGCTAAAAGCTAATATGTAGAGATTGTTAAAAAAAATATTGCTTTTATACGAAATGTGCTTGTGAATTATGCTAATAATTAAAACAAAGGCATTCATAATCGGATAATATTTTCTTTAATTTCTGACTTCTTCTGTTGAATTTTTCGTTACGCCCACAGAATGGATAAAGTGAGATTTTTTTTAAAAGTAATTTATCATGAACAATTTTGTATATTTTCTCACTTTTCGTGCAATAGATAATTTTTACCTTTACACTGTCTTGTCTAAAAATACCAAAAAAAATAAGAAATGAAGGGTGTAATAATTAAGAGAATGAGTGCAATACATTATTGAGACGTTATTTCTCTTCTTTAATTTTTTAATAACAGCAATACTTCATATTTTTATGATGTAGAAAATTAAATAAAAATTACCTAATTTCTCAACAATATAATTTAAATTGGACGGTTACGCATATATCATCAATTCGATCGCTTTTCAAAAGAAGCATAAAGTTAAATTTCTCAACCTCCTCGTCATGATGCAGAAAATAACAGCTTCTTATTTTCCAGATTTGAAACAAAACGTTGCTTCTAAAACTACTATTACTTCTGTATTTCGTAATTATTGAGTGTTGATATAAGAAACCTGTAAATAAAAACCCATATTTGAACTTTATCTAAATAGTATAGTATTCTTTTTTCTTTAATTTAATCTCGTTTCCTCCTAGCAAAAACCTATCTCCATTAATAATTGTGTATAGGAGTATATTTTAATTAATTGTAAGAGAATTCGCAGGTATGATCATTTTGTAAATAAGTTTTTTAGCAGTACGTGCACACAGGATCAATTACATACAACTACCATAAAATTAACATGGAATTACATAAACAAAGACGAAAAATAAATAATTTAGATGGATTATGGATATATATAGAAGTAACTGCGGTATTAATTAGTGTAATTATACAACCTTTTAGTCACGAGAAAAAAAACATGAAATAAAATTGCAACGGACTCACAAATATAACTTTGCTACAATCGAAAAAAAAAATCAACTGGAAAAGATGCTCGAGTCCAAAATTTCGGTAAAATATAGAAAATCAACCGGCAATTATTGTGACATCTGACCAAAATCGAATTAATTATTATACATTTCCCTTAAAAATAATTTTGATTTCGAAAGTGAGAATTTACAAAGTAGAGATTAATTAAGGAGGTGTAAATTGAAAACATAACGATGATGATTGGAATCTATATTATGATGAGACATAGTCATCTAACCTTCAGTAGTCGATCGTCTGCAAAATGAGGGAATTTTGGGATTCATCCGAAACCTAAGAGGGACGGGGTGCCTCTCCCCGTCCCCCCACAATGCATACGCTTCCTCACCATGGGCAGCATCGTCCCCAATTTCAAGCCCATACTCATCCATCCGAAGAGGGACAATTCGACTAATCACTATACATATGAAGCTCGTGGCCGCCACGTTCCACGCCGTTATGAAAAGGGCCCCCAAGACTTGGAAGCCCATTTGGCCAAGCCCGTTAGCGAATTCCTGGTGGATTACACCGTACATGAAGCCCGTCTTCGGGTAAGGGCGCGTAGTTTCGTAGAACATGTTGAGGAGCCCGGGCTTCGCGAAGAGGCCCGAGAGAAGCCCGCCGAGCAGGCCCGCGACTGCGTGCGTGTGGAAAACGCCGAGCGTGTCGTCCACTTTTTGGAGGAAGCCCGATTTTTTGTGCAATACCATCATTGTGTACCATGGGATTGAGCCCGATAGGATTCCCATTACCACTGCGGCCCATGTATCCACAATTCCTATCAATCCAAACATATCATATCTTAGAATAAACTAAATTTTGAAACTTGACCTTCTAAAATAGCCTAATATATTACTTTATTGTTATAAATATTGCCTAATTATCAATTTTATCATCACACTAGCATAGTTAAGCTTGATAATGGTCGATGGAAGTCTAATGACTTCATAGCTAATTTAATGCAAAAATAGAAGTAGTAAGGAATTTACCAGCGCCGGGAGTAATGCAAACGAGGCCAGTCATCATCCCCTGCACGGCTCCGACGACGGAGCTCTTGAGGTAGACGGCCACGTCGAGCGAGACCCACACGAGGAGGCTCGTGGCGGTGCACACGTGCGTGTTCAGCACCGCCAGCGACGTGATCTGGCTCGCCGCCAGCGGGGCGCCGCCGTTGAAACCCGTCCAACCCATCCAAAGAAAACCCGCGCCGCCGAGCATGTTTATAATGTTGTTTGGCGGGAAGTGCTGCCTATCGTCCGAATGCCTGGGCCCCACCTATAATTATTAATACATATTTATTGTGTCACATTGTATAAAAACTAGTTTGTCCCAACATGCCATACAACAAGAACTATATAATTTATGGTATGATTTTTGGTCCACTTGCAAAAATAATAATTTTACTGCGAGTTGCTAATATGATCATATATATATATTTTCAGTCAGATTAAAAACTTTGCTGTGGACGACTCAAATTAACATGGATATTTTTATTTACTTTGTAAATCAGGTGAATTATATTGAATATTAATAACAATGTTTAACGTTAAAACAATTGTTCCCAAAAATATATTTTTAACCGTCAATACGACGAAGAAAATATTTTTTTGGGCACCATACCGACATCTTCTGCACATCTTTTGGTGCTTATTTCCATGTACTTTTAGAAACAAATCAGAATATTCATGTCAGATTCAGGCCTTCCCCGTTAAAATTTCCCGCCGTAAAACATAGTTCAAAAGGCCATATATATTTGCAAAAGGTTTGGTTAATTTTGCATTTTCTTAAAGTCATATCACAACTATAATTAACAAAAAAACTTGTACATGGATGTAAGTATTACCAAAAAAAAAGAAAATAGATTAGCAAATAATTACCCAATAAGCAGCAGTCAAACCAGCCACACCGGAAGAGAGATGAATCACATAACCACCCGCATAGTCAATAATCTTATCAAACAAGAATCCACGCCCCCAAATCGCGTGCGCACCCACAGTGTATGATAGTGTTGTCCACATCGGCACAAACATCATCCACGCGTAGAAATTCATTCTCCCGAGCAACGACCCCCCGAGAAGTATAACGGTGATTGCCGCAAATGCAAATTGGTAGAAAACATAGTCCGCAATCGGAATGTAGCCTCCTAGCCCGTTCTGAGCTAGGAGGTATTTCTCGGTCGAGCCCCTCAAACCCGGTTTCCCCACCACGGGGAACGTGTCGGGCCCAAAGGACATCTCGTAGGCCCAAAGGACCCAACACAAGAGCACGGCCGCGAAGGCGTAGAGGGCCATGAAGGCCGAGTTGACGGCCCACTTCTTCTTGACCATGCTCCCGTAGAGGATCACGAGGCCCGGGACGCTTTGGAGGCCCACCATCGCGGCTGAGGTCATCTGCCACCCGTTGTCGCCCTTGTTTAGCCAATCTGGCGACGCGTAGTCGGGGACTAGCCCATCTGGTAGTGACGTGTAGTTAGCTGTGGCCATGGGTTGACGAAACTTTTCTAAGGAGGGAAGTTTTCGGGTTTTAACATGGGATGTGACATAAATAGGGGATGTGCATTGGGATAATCTATGGTTATTGCTTTGGAATTTGGACAAGATGATCCTCTAACATTCTCTTTTTGTCTTGGGCGAATGACAGGCAGATTCCAACGAGGAATCACGGATGGTAGCAATATAATTTAATTATATATGATTTTGCAGGCTAGAATCTCGTAAAATTCGATCCTGTTT
Organism: Salvia sclarea; assembly: GCA_036873715.1. Taxonomy (NCBI): domain Eukaryota; kingdom Viridiplantae; phylum Streptophyta; class Magnoliopsida; order Lamiales; family Lamiaceae; genus Salvia; species Salvia sclarea. The sequence continues at coordinate 3,057,197 of JAYJMF010000020.1, forward strand.
TTTGTTGGAAATGGAAACAACCAATGATTTGGGCTGGGCCTTATATCCTATTTCACCTTTTAATTAGAGCCCTAATCCACCTTTGACTTATTCTTCTTTTACCGTTAGGTCCACTTACGTTCGCACTATTAAAGGTCTATTTATTAGTCTTCTAATAAAAAAAGGATCAGAGGTGAGCCGCCTCTTCTGGGATATACATACACACAAAAACGATATACACTTCTCTCTCTAGTTTTGGTTTTCTCCTATATAAAAGCGTCGCCACCTCGAGTATTGCGAGTGCACGCAATCTTCGAGTCTCTGTGTTAACCTTGGGAAGTGAATCGGCACCGAGACTTGGCACCGAGGGTCTGCCGAGATCGCTTTTAAGGCAGCGGTGCGCCGCGGCACAGTGGTCTCCTATTATTTCGAACGGCTGTGGCTTGTGTAGGTTCGAAATTGGTTCAGGAGTTTTATCGAACAGTTGGCATGCAGTTTCTGTTGTCACCTTCAAGGAGCAGAATTGGCTAGACTTTTTCTCGAACAGTTGGTACTCGTTTCATGCTGTTTGCTCACGTGCTTCTTACTCGAAAACGGACAGAGGCTCAATTCCAACATTTTTCTTGGATTTGATTGGGGCAGGGGTGACAGTTCGATTCCTCCAGTTGAATATTGTAATAAGAGTTTTAACAATTAATATTGGTTTAGATTTTAGTTAGTTGTTCTTTTGGATGATCCCTTAAGCATTAATATCTTCTTCTATTGGGACAATGTTACTTTAAATTCCAAACTACTATATTGATACTATTCGAAATATTTTTTTTCAAACTAATGAAAAATCAATTTTATATTAGTTGTGTCTTTTTTAACGACTCCTACAAAATCGATATGGCTCGCCTGATTGTGCCAAAAGCAGGGTCAGCTATTAGGAGGTTCAAGGTGCTCGACGACACAGGGCCTCCTAAAAATAAGGGCCCTAAAATATATTTTGGTCTCTATTTTTATATATACGTTATTGTACCATTAATTGCCAACTTATCTTTCTAGTTTAGTTAGTTTGGTTGTTACTTCATTTGCATTGATGTGTGTTCAAATCCCCTCTACAACACAAAAATATTGCATTTATTTTGAGTTTAAACATATTATATCAAATCAATTTTTTTTATCGTCGGAGCCTAATTTCATAATTAGCACGGAGCCTCAATGTTGATTGAGACGGGCCTGGCCTGGCCGAAAGGAAATTGTAAGATAAAGTGTGGCAATTAGGGTAGCCACATCGATCCTCTGGAGCTAAAAAATTGGACAGGACACAAATAATATAAAACAATAATTTAGAATTCTTATAAATATTTTCTAAATTTAATATATAATTGATAACGTCAATTATATTTTCAAGTCATACTCACCATTTTAATCGAAGTCTAAATATGCCATAGAAGGGGAACAAGAGTACTGGGCTAATAACTTATCCAAAGAACATTAAAAATAATTTATTGGGATCAAGTATTTAATTGGGCCTTAAGTGGCCCATTTGATTAGTCTAGAGTGTAGACATAACCTAGCTGGGGACCTGGAACTGTGAATAAGCCCAAAGTCAACGAATTTAACTGTTGAATGTTGATTGGCTACAACGGTTAATTAGATAGCGCCGGTTAATTATAACTAGAAAAACTATCAATTTTAATCGGTCTCCTTTTATCCCTTTCTCTTCATTTTCTTTTTCTCTCAGGTTCCATTATTCAAGCAAAATGATAGAAATTTAATAATTTTTCATCTTTTTCCCATATTTTGTGGGGTGGATAAATTTTTTCGGTCAGGAAGGAAGAATATTTTCGGGTAGTTTTTTTCCATCATTTTCACTCAAATTATGGATAAAATTATCATGGGTGAGGGGTGTGATAAAATTATCAAGAGAGATAATTTTTTTTTTCTATCAAAAAAAATATAAGATTAAAAAGATATGAACCATCAAAATGTCATAAAATTTCTCTTGTTTTCTTATCCTTCATTTTCTAGGGATAAATTTTCTCTGAATGAGAACGGAGTCTCGGTAAACAATTCTAGTCTTAATTGACGTGTAATATTTTGCATGAACTATAAAATTTTACCCCTAAATACACCAATTTTGATCATGTACTGATTTTTAGCAGGACAAATATCTCGACGCATTAGTATTAAAATAGTATTAAGCTAGCATTTTGAAATATATTGATTTTAGTACGACGAAAATTCCGACGAAGTGGCTGAGGTAGATATCTGAAATACCTACATTTCTTGCATTTAGACATCCACATCATCACTAAAAATTATTCACTATATTAAAATTCAGTACACAAGAGGCAATTATTTTAGGACTAATTTTTTTCATAAAATTTCACTATGTTGTTAAATCCCAAACTATGTCTTTTATCAAAAATATTCTAGTTCATTTTTTGGCTTCGAAATCCTTGAAAAATTGAGTGTTTTGACGTGTATGTTTGGGTTTTTTTAGTAGGCCGGAAAATGAACTTGAGATATATTTGAAGAAAATCATTTTCTCAACGTGTATACTTTGATTGAGCTGGTCGAAAAATGAAAGCATGATATTTTTGATAAGAAAAAGAAACGGATAGTTTGGGGTTTAAAAATATACTACTAAAGTTTCAAATATTTGTGATAAAAAAATTGATAGTCTGACGTTGAAAAAATATTCGTTAAAATTGAGAATATTTTGATAAAATAAATGTAGTTTAAAAGTTGGTTATTTTGCCACAATTAGCCCTTTACTATTTTAAACTAGAATAACTTCACTTTCTTTCTCAGCTGAGGTTGACTATTCCTTCCACTTCCACCACCAAAACATCAACTAATCATTCACGGAGAGAGGCGGCAGCAAAGCAATGGCGGATGCAGCAGTAGAGTTCCTGCTGGAGAATCTGCAGCAGCTGCTTCTCTACCACGTGCATTTAATAAAGGATGCGAAGGAGCAGGTGGAGCGGCTGGAGCGCGATCTCCGCCTCTTCAAATCCTTCCTCAAGGACTCCACGAAGAAGCGGCGGCGCGAGGACAGCCTCCGGGAGCTGGTGTGCCAGATCCGCGACGTCGTCTACGAGGCCGAGGATGTCATCGACGCCTTCGTCACCCAGGCCACCGAGGCCCGCTCCCGCAGCCGCATCGTCCGCGCCTTCCAGACCCCCGTCAAGCTCCTCACCATCGCCAAGGACGTCGAGAAGGTCGGCGCCAAGGTCAGGGACATCTATGGCGATAGAGGCAAGTTCGACTTCGCCAGCCTCAGCGTCGGAGATGGAGGACCTGACGAATCTGAGGTCAGAATTCATTGATTTTGAGTTTATTGTGTTGATTTTGTGATTAGGTTTTCAAAGGGGGGAATGTTGATTTGGAATTAGGGGTGGTTTTTGGGTGGATGACTTTTGGAGTTGACTTCTGATAGTTAGATCTTGCTACGCAAACTTTACTAAAATTTTGGTTAAAAAAATACACCAACTTTACAAAGAGAAAGGATTGATATAGTATGATGGAATAGAATGAATCTATGTTTAAAAGATTTGCTCAATTTGATGATAGATGTAAGATGCAAAGTTTAGCAAGTCACTGTTATTAATCTTCATTCTTCACTATCTTGTTAGCCTTTTGATGGTAATGCAGTAGTTATCTTTATCTTATTTGAAGAGTTTTCTTGAGTTTGGTCCTAAAATACTCACTAGCAGGCTCCCGTTCCACGGCAAGAAGGTGTGGTGGGTTTCGAAGACGAAGCAGAAAAGATTATAGGATATATCAAGGAAGAAAAACACGAGCTTGACGTTATCTCCATCATTGGCATGCCCGGCTTGGGCAAGACGACTCTCGCAGGGAAGATCTTCCGCGATCCAGAGATTCAGTTCGAGTTCCCCACTCGTATTTGGGTGTACGTATCTCAGGAATTTTCGAGGAAGGATGTGTTTCTCGCCATGTTGAAAAAGCTCACGACGCCCACGGAGGACATGTATCAAAGAAGTGCCGACGAGCTGGCCCAATTCGTTGGCGATTATCTGGAGAGAGGGAAGTTCTTGATAGTTATGGATGATGTGTGGACGAGTGAGGATTGGGATAAGCTCAAGATTGCTTTCCCTAGGAGCAGTAAGATGGGTAAAGTGTTGATCACAAGCCGCCATAAGGAGGTGTCTTGGCATGTCAACCGCGACAGGGGGCCCCACAATCTGCGTTTTTTGACTCAAGACGAGAGCTGTTGGCTGCTCCAGCTCGAGGTCTTTGGCAAGCGTGAGTGGCCTTCGACCGAGTTGAGAGTTCTTGGAGAAGTGATCGCGGAGCAATGTGGTGGCCTCCCACTCGCGATAGTGGTGATAGGAGGCATCCTTGCCAAGAAGTTTTCAGCAGCACACGAAATGAGTTCGAAGGTGAAAGCTTGGGGTAAGGTGTCCGAGAGCGTGAGTAGGTATCTCACCGAGGAGGATCCACAACGACGTATGGAAAGGATCATAGCTTTGAGTTATGATAAACTACCGTTTCACCTGAGAGCGTGCTTTCTCTATTTTGGGATGTTTCCCGAGGATTTTGAGATCTCGGCTTGGAAATTGATCCGAATGTGGATTGCAGAAGGATTCATACAACCAAAAACCGGTCTTAATTTGGAGGAAACTGCTGAAAGCTATTTGGAGGAGCTTATTAATCGGAATTTGGTGAGAGTTGACAAGAGGAAACCTTGTGGAAAAGTTAAAACGTGCCGGATTCATGACATGCTGCGCGATTTCTGCAAATACGAGGGTGGTAAAGAAAGGGAGAATTTCCTTCAAGAAATGAAGAAGACTGAAGAAGGAGATTTTGAACCTCCTTTACTTAATGTAGCAACGTGCCGCCGCCTTTGCATTCACTCGAATATCTCCAGCTTCGTCTCTTCGAAGCCCTCTGGTCCGCATGTCCGCTCGTTTGTTTGTTTCTCGAGAGAAGATGTTAACTTACCCTCGGAGAGCTGTTCTACCATTCCTGCGGCTTTCAAATTGCTCCGAGTTTTAGAAGTCAAGCCCATCAAAATGACTAAAATTCCGAGTGATTTGTACCATTTGGTTCATCTGAGGTATATCACACTCTCCTTCAATCTAGCTATTCTTCCTACGGCCTTCTCGAAGCTATGGAACCTACAAACTCTCGTGGTTGATACAACATCTCGTGCCCTTGACGTCAAAGCTGATATTTGGAAGTTGCTTCAGTTGAGGCACCTGAAGACGAACGCGTGCACGATTTTGCCCAAGACAGGTAAAGCTAGTAAAGAAGGCGAAAAGCTTCAAACGCTCAGCACGATCTCGCCTCAAAATTGCACGGAAGATGTTTTGGACAAGTGCTGCAATTTGAAGAAATTGGGCATTCGCGGGCGGCTCTCACTCCTCGTGGATGGCAAGGCCGGATCATTTGAGAGCGTGGGGAGACTGCGTAATCTTGAAAGGTTGAAGCTAGTGAACGACGTGTTTCCCGAGCCAGCTTCGGAAGTCCCGATGGGCGGCCTTCCCCCCACCTATCAGTTCCCACCGAAGCTAAGGATCCTAACGTTAGCTGATACCTTTCTTGACTGGAGCCACATGTCCACCCTGGGGTTGCTCGAGAATTTGGAAGTGCTCAAGCTGAAAGATAACTCGTTCAAGGGGAGAAACTGGACAGCGGTTGATGGGTGTTTCCGGAATCTTGAAGTCTTGCACATTGGACGCACGGATCTAGTCATCTGGCAAGCTTCGGCCCATCACTTCCCGAGACTTAGAAGCGTTGAGCTGTGTAACTGCGAGAAACTTCAGTACATTCCAATCGGGCTGGCAGATATACCGAGCCTCCAACTGTTGGACTTGTACCGTACTGGCTGTGCAGCCGCCTCCGCCATTGAAATTCGCGAGAAGAAGATTCTAGATGCAAGCACGAGGCCGCAGGAGGAAGACCAAACCCTCACAGCAGTCACGTTCAAGCTCTCCATTTTTCCACCACCCGTTGTATGATCAATCATCGCCGTTGATTCTACACTCAAGAGGGCAATTCATCGGTGCTTCGGATTTTCTGTTCGTGTTCAAAATCTGCTTATATGCATCGTTTTGCAGATCTCTTCTGTTCAACCGGTTCTCGTAGCCTGCTTTCGATGAACAAGTGTTTCTCTTCGATTCTTTTCTATTTGCTGAACTAAGTGATTCTGTTCAATATGCTGAAAAAGATTTGTATAAGTATTGCACTTCGATTCTGTTCATTATGCTGAACTATGTATTGTTCAATGTTATGAAAAATATAGTTCGTTTTGGCTCTTCACTTTTACCACATTTGAATTGAGTTTTGCCTGTGCTGCTGTTCATGATCTTATTGTGAAATCTGAATATTTTGTTTTCATATCTTTGAAATTTGTAGATTTTAGGTAATAAGTATATGTAATTGTTAAACTGATAAATGTGAGCTCTGCAACTAGTGAACTTTAAATCCACAGAGATTTGGAAATCTGTAACAAAATATTAGCTCTTATTTTATCATAATCAATTATTAAAAAGAAAAAAAAAAGTTGTAATAGAAGTAGATTCGAGATGTATTATTATTTTGTTAACAAATTATCTGCAAGAAAAGTAGCTTTACAAAGTTTGAGTGGGAGAAATTGACTCTCCACGTTGGATTCTTTTCCCAGATTTTCTTCCTACTTTTAGAAAGCGTTTGTCACGTTCTTACCACTTGCCCAAAGCTAAAACCATTTTGAACTCTGATTTATACTATATGTCTATATGTTTATGTTTATTTTAAAAAATCATAAACATAACCATTTGAGATAGTTCATTACTCGATCATAATTTAATACTAAAACTCATGCTGCAAAGTTTTACCATGATATCGTCACAAAAGAAAATTTGTTAATTCAAAAACAATTATCCTCATTCATTTATAAGGGAGCTCCAAGAAATAATTGCTCGTATCTCGCAATTTGTTAGCAAAGACGATACAAATAAGATCTCAAATAAAAGACAAATATTTCTATCAGGTCGGCCTGACCGTCAGGCCGGCGGTACTTCATGTTATATGAATTGGTACTTTATTCAATATATATCGGTACTATATATAAGTGAACTGTGTTTTAAGTGGTACTCTATTCAATATGAAATGATACTACGTGTATTGGTGAATGGTACTCCGACCTGACAGAAATGTGACTAGAAACAAAATCACCCAATTTAAAATGTTAATAGTCAGATATAAACCTTGAAGCTAAAATGAATCTAATTAAAAAAGTCTAGCATAATAATACATACAAAACGGAAAATCTAAATCTAATCCAAATCCCGCGGCCGCCGCCGTTTCTAACGGAAGAAGGTCGCCCTGCTCTTCCCGTAGATATTTTTCACCTTAACCTTCATAACCCTAACCTTCTTCGCGGCGGCGAGGAGCTTCCTCCCGCCTACAGCTCTCTGCAAAAAATTCCGATTCCTCATCTCCGCCGCCTCAGCCATGTAAGCCGCAATCGCCTCCTCCGCCTCCGCCACCGCGCTCTCGATCTCCACCGCCAATTCCTCGATGGCGGCGTCTCTCGTGCGCCGATTCGCGCAGTCCTTGAGGAATGCCTTGAAGAGGCGGACGTCGTTCTCCAGAATCTCGGCGTCGGTCTTCGAATCCTTTATCAGACGCCTGTTGTCGATGAAAAACCGCTTCAGATTCTCGAGTATGAAGAGAACCGCCAGCGATTTCTCCGGACTCCTCAGCTTGCTGGCGGGAGTGCGGGAGCGCGTGAACATGTACACGCCGCTTAGGGTGAGGAATTTGGCGGCGAAGAGCAGCTGCTGCTTCATAGCTCTTCGATCTGTCGGGTGATTAACCGAATTATAGCTTTTGCGACGTTAATGGCTGCAATATTTGAGTAATTTTGAACCGAGGAATTTGGGCGTGAGATTTCTCAGAAGGTGTTTTAGGTTTATCGATTATTGGAGCTGGTGAGAAGGGAGCTGGAAAGTGGAAGGGTATATAAATGCAAATTGTGTGTGTGTATTTATCTTTCCCCTTTATTAAATATATAATATTATTTTCTGGGGAGTGAAATATTTGATTTGTTGACTACTTGACCGTTGATGTTAACAGAAATCAATCATTCATCCAAACTTAAGAAATTATAGTTTATGGTGTTCTTACCTTATAAAATAGGAGTAAAAATTTCACAACTTTAAGTACATATTCTACAAAATTCAAAAGTCTATCTGTTTACGGAAACTTGATGTTTGAATGTTTTATTCGTTGCTTTTGGAATTTCTAAGAAGGAATTGAAACTAAATATCAAGACACGTTAAATTAAATCGCAAGTAAAAACCACATATCAATGAAAATGTTAAAAAATTATACAAAAGAAGTACTAGTATTATTGATATCCAAATACAACTCTTGGAAAATATTCCTTCATCCCTCAAGAACAGTCTTACATTGAAGTAAAACTTGTCTCTAAATAAATGTTCCGTTTACAGTAGAATAGCGCAAGATTCCTCATTACAAATTCTTATTTTTTTGAATTTCTTATGTAGTTTTTTTTTTTTTGATGTGTGTATTATGATGTTATGGGGTACTTATAAAACGACAATCGTGATGTTAGTAATATTTACGTTTACGTTTGATACGTTTATTATGATGTTATGGAGTATACTGTATTTAGAGGGCAAAAATCTAGAAAACAGAACAACTATAACTGAGGAGAGGGAAACAAAATGAAATGAAGCAAACAGCTCACTCATTTCTGTGTCGTCCAAGAAGCAATCCGGAGATGCTCATACTCGGACGCAGCTTAGCCTTTTCTTCAAGGCAATATTAAACCAATTATCATCATCATAATCATAAATCAGAAACATCAATTTCTGCTTTACATCTCTTACTTAATTTACCTTTCCCTCCCAGCCTAGTGTCATATAATTATGCAACCTACTCATTTTAATCCTTCACTAAAACACTTCGATATATTATGCTTAATTAAAGTAGATGAATAGTGCATACCCATGTCACAAGGTCCTCTCCCATAGCCCATCTTCCATTACATGCTTCATGGCCTGTCAAGGAGAACTATACACATCACTTGCCCGACGCCCGAGGGATGATGAGCAAAACACAGAGGAAATGCAACAGGATGGAACTCATAAAGGAATTCCTCCTTGCAAAAGCATTGAGTTGATAGATGAAGATCGGTCATCGTCGAAGATTAAGACGTTGCTGGATTTGATGTTACGATGAATCAATCCCTTTTCATGAATGTAGAATAAGCCTTTAGCAGCTCCAACCGCAATTTCAATTCTCTGGAGCCATGACAGTGTCGTACCTGGCTCCAAGGCTAGGCTGTCGCAGCCTTGTGGTCCTGTTGCATAGAAAAACCTATCAATTCTATACATGTAGGGGCCTTTTGGTTTGGAGGATTAGTTAGATAAGATTGATAGCATGTGGTGAAGTTCTTTACCAGATGATATAACTCGATCCTGTGCACAATTGCAAAAATTTAAGAAAAGAAAAAGGCCAAATCAAATTTTGTATATGTATGTAGAGATTAATCACCTTTACCAGATGATATAACTCGATTCCAAAATGCACTCAAAGGCCAAAACTGCAACTTAATAGTAGCCACATTAGCAGTGAAATTCTCATCCAAAAGGATGTTTGACGAGGCCTCGACCAGCTCCAATGCATATCTTGAGGCGATCAATCCACGTGAGTGGTGAGGAGTTGTTATAGAGGTGATGAGCAAGAGTTCCATTTGCCACGTAGTCCTAGTTGATCATTGTCTTGTCCCGCGAAAAGACTAATAGCAACACATAAATAAATAAATTATTTGGTAGATTTCTTAATCCAAACATAACTACTGCCTTAAAAAATTCCAAATGTACCATTTTGCGGATGGGATTCTCTGTCCAACAATTTTCCTGTGTGCCACTATAAATTTCGATATTTTTAATAATACTAGTAGAGAGGACGTGCGTCGCACGTCTTATATGTCAATTAACATGTTATTTTGTGTTATATCAAATTGAATTGTAATCTGGCTAAATAACTTGTTCGTTGCTAACATGTTAATTGACATGGTTAATTAACAATTTACACGGTTA
>JAYJMF010000020.1:3067345-3084461 GCA_036873715.1 Salvia sclarea
TAAGTCACATAATCCAATTACCTAAATTGGATAGAGCAATTAAATACGTAAATAAGAGCAAGCACGTTAAAACACATGAATGCTTAAATAATGCACGTAAAATAATAGCAACGAAAAAAAAAAATTAAAAATTCCGTATTTTTGAGCAGCCTGCTTCTTGCGGGCTGTTACACTAGTGATGTGTCACATGATAATAATATTATGATTATATTAAGCAGTACTGAGAAAGACGTTGAGAAAGAAGCTGCATACCCGTGACACGAGGTGCTCCTGCTACCCTACTTGCCATGTGTAGTCAAATAGTTTAGTACCATTCAAGAGTTTGAGAACCACGCCAAAGCTATAAACGTCGCTTTTCTGTGACTAACGACAAAATGCATAGCTACCACAAGAAATAAGAGAATTTAGTGCAGATTCTCACTATTATCTCTAGTAAGGGACTAAAAAATATGCACACATACTCGGGGGTTGATAACCATGAAGATTGAAGCGAAAGAGGTAATGTTCATCACAATTAGGCACCTCACAGGAGCAATTGCCTTGAACTGACTTGTCAAAAAGTAAAACATTGGTGGATTTGATGTTATGATGAATCAATCATTTGTCATGAATGTAGCATAGTCCTCTTGCAACTCCAACAGCAATCCTTACTCTTTGTGCCCATGATAAAGTCGGGCCTCGCTTCAGCCTTGCTTCTTTGATGCCTTGTCGTCCTAGTGCATAGTAAACGTGTATATGATATAAGTAGTCAAATACATCGAGAAGGTGGAAGTGATTATTGAGGATCGTACCATAAAGAATGTCGTGTAAGGACCCTCGTGGAGCAAACTCAGACACCACCACGATCACCATCCAAACAATAACCAACTAATTTGACCACGTTTCATGCTTCAGGCTCGATAGTGTTGAAACCTACAAAATCGCATATCAAAAACCAACATTTACATTATTTATTCCAAAGTTATCAGCAGATATCTAGTTCAGTTGTAGGCAAACCTCTTCCATAAATTCCTGGTGTGACGACTTCTCGTGGAGCTTTTTAATTGCTACATCTTGTCCACTTTTCAGGACTCCATGAAACACACTTCCTCCTCTGAATTCCTAAGCTATCAAACACCTGATACTAAAATTATTAGTTATGCTCTTTATTTCAGCTGTTGGAATGGCCAGCATATCAACGCTCTGTTCATTCTCGAATGCATCTTCTTCTTGAATAGCAGGGACGGCCTCATTCTCATCCTTTTGCTTTGATCCTGTGCCACCATAGCCAACATAAACCAATCATCAAGGCTTGAAAATTGAATATCTGTAATTCTGTATGTAGAAAAAGAATTCAGTTTTACCTGATGGTATATCTCTATTCCATAATGGCCAAATTTGTAATTTATGAGTCGTCGTCCCTTTCCTCTCTTGTTGTTCAAGGGCTAACTAGAGCTGGGCCACAGCTTGAGTCATTGTGAGTCGTTTCTTTGGCTCATGATGCAAGCATCTTTTAACAACCTCCACGAACGTCTTTGAGGCAACCTTCTGAGATTTCACCCTTCAAATTTGAGGCTACTATCTGGTCAGCTTTTCCATTTCGAATTCTTTCTTGAGCCCACATGGTCATACATAGCACATTTTCAGCAAGCATTGGTTCAATTGCTGGTCTACCACTCAACACCTCCAACAACAACACCCCGAAAGAATAAGTGTCGCTCACCTTTGTAAGTCGAGCTGTGGTCAAATAGCTTGGATTAAGATATCCTAATGTGCCCTTAACATTTGTGATGACATGATTTTCTAAGAAATCCGCGCTTAAATGTTTAGCCAACCCAAAATCTGCAACCTTAGCTGTGAAATTTTCATCCAAAAGGCTATTGGTAGAATTGACATCACGATGTATGATAGAGCAACCAAAGTATAGATAGTCCAAACCTCGGCCAGCTTCAATGTATACCTTAAGTCGTTGATTCCACGAGAGAGATGATCCATCGTTCTTGAAAAGGTGATCTGATAGAGTTCCATTAGGCATGTAGTCATAAACAAGAATCATCTCCTCCTGCTCACTGCAGTACCCAATCAGAGACACTAGATTACGATGTCGAAACATGGTCAATGTTCTCATCTCTGCCTCAAACTCTTTCTCCCCTTGATTCGGATTAGATGCTTACCGCTTTATAGCCACAATGACAGAGCCATTATCGATGAGGCATTTGTATACACTGCCAAATCCACTTCCAATTACATGCTCGTCACTGAAATCTCCGGTGGCCGACATTATATCAGCTAATGAGAATCGATGATAAAGTTGTTCAGCTGTTGATGAGGCCATTGCTTCCGCTTCTTCCTATGCATGAGGTTTGCGCTTGAATCATCCAATGGTGGTTTGAGAAGAAGATATTGATCAAGAAGCCAACTTGACTAATTAGAAAGATTAATCAATGGTAATATTGTCTTGGAATATCAACTACCTAGAAGAATATGCAATTCACTACTTATGAATGTTGTATCTGTCAATAGCATTTTAATTTCTTATTCTTGTCAACTTTGGCTTTAGGATCTTACACCTTTCTTGGTTTTAATATGAATTGTGTCAACTTAAGGAAGGTAGGGTATTAAATAATCAAGAGAAGACCTAACTGGCGCAATCATTCTGTTTTATACAAAACAAAGTTTTAAGGTTCTTGAGATTTTCTTTGGTCTACCTCATAAACAAAAAACAAAACAAAAAAAGATTTTCTTTGGTCAGCGTCGCTGAGTTTGTATTCTGAGCAACTAATTTCCTGTCAAAAAATTCTAACACTACGATACAATACAACAGGTTTCCAAAAACACTACTATACAATACAATATGCTACAAGGAAAATTTTTATCAGGTCTCATTTCAATACAATAAATTTCACAGCATGCAGATGAATTCTTCCTTAAGCTCCCTTGCTTCCATGCAAACCTACATATATACAATATCAGTATATTTCAACTATGACTATGAGAGTATTGTGGTCTGAAGAGATAATCTTGCGTTTCCAGTGAAGCAATCTCGAGAGCTCGTAAAACAGTAGTCATGTCTGGACGCGAATCGGCTTCGTGCCCAAGACACAATGCAGCAACTTCGGCCACCTGTTTCAAACAAATCGTCAAAATCATGAAGTCAAATGCAAGAAACTAATCAGCCACAGAAGTGATTTTCTACCCTTTCAACTGCCTGGGGATAGTCTGCTCTGAAGTGAGGATCGATAATCTTGTGTAGCTCGTCTGAACTCAGCTTTGGTCTTGGCTGGTCATGTCATATGATTTTGCAAGTTATCAATACACCCTATTAATTAACTGAAGCAGTATTCACACTTTGAAAAAGAAGCTGCATACCCATGAATATGATGATCTGTGGGACCGGTTCCCTGCTTGTATTCCACGACATCTCAAGAGCTCAACGAGAATCTCACCAAAGCTGTAAACATCATCTTTCTGATCCCTATTAGAGCGTGCACGTCTACCACCAGAATAAGAGCAATTAGTACCACTCGATCACATTGCTTTCAGTACTAGAAAAGATTCTGAAATATACGTACTCTGCATCTGATGATCCAAGGAAACATGGTTACAAGGATATTGGAGTAAAGTTTAAGATGAGAAGACGACAAAGCATGATAAAAAAAAAGTCTTACTAGGGAGTTGAGCTGACAATTGAAGATTAGGTATCTTAGCAACATCATCATCAAAAAGTAAAACATTAGAGAATCTGATGTTACGATGTATCAATGATTTGTCATGAATGTAGCACAATCCTCTCGCAATCCCAATAGCTATTTTGATTCTTTGTGGCCATGACAAACCCAGGTTGATGCCTTGTGAACGTCCTACAGCATGGTAAACGTGTATATAGTTAAGCAGTCATGAAGAAGATTTCAAATATATATATATAGGGAAAGGTTCAAAATAGAACCACTTTTAAAGTGGGAACGGGAGAACCAAAAAAGTTATGAATCCGCGTTGACAATTTATAAATCCGCCAAGTGAATTTGTGAATCTAAAAACACGGATTTTTTCATTGGGTTCAAATCCCATGAGCTACGAAAACCATATTTTTTTTCCGTGTTTTTGGATTCACAAATTTACCTGACGGATTCATAAATTTTCAATGCAGATTCATAACTCTTTTGGTTCTCCTGTTCTCACTATAATAATGGTTCTCTCATTAACCTAACCCTATATATATATATATATATATATAGGGATAGCTTCAGGTAGGAAAAGTAAATTTCGTAGGAAATAGGAATGAATCTGGGCCTGCTATTGAGTTAGATCAATGGTTGAGATTAATTTTCAGTTGTGCTAAGAGTTTGTCGTGAGTGTGCTACGCGAAGGTTGTGCTAGGTGTTTGTGTTGTTTGTGCTAAGTGTTTGTAACGTTTGTGCTGGAGAATTCGTGCCACGAAATAATGAAATATGTGCTAAACTTACATATTTAAAAATCTATGCTAATTAGTAATACTGGCAGTGCTACACATGAAAGATGTGCTAGACGGAAATATTTTTTTCTTATTTTCCTACACTAAGGGATTTCTCATCATAACCAACCCCTATATATATATATATATGTGTGTGTGTGTGTGTGTGTGTGTGTGTGAGAGAGAGAGAGAGAGAGAGAGAGAGAGAGATTGATTATTGACCATAAAGATGGTCATCTAGACACCCTCGTGGAGGAAACTCATACACCAAGAGCTGCTGACGAGCATCCGAGCAATAACCAATTAGCTCAACCACGTTCTCATGCTTCAGGCTAGATAGTGTTGAAACCTACAAAATAATTAACATTAAACCATGTATTAATAAAGCAGGTACTAGTTCCACAGTTTGTGATACATATAGCTATTGTCAAACCTGTGCCATAAATTTGCGTTTTGGCCACATGATGGGCACTTCAATTACTACACGCTCTCCACTTTTCAGGACTCCATGGTATGCATTTCCTCCGGGAACAACCAAACATTTGGAACTAAAATTATGGGTAATTTCTTCCAATTCAGCTAGAGAGATGGCTCTTGGGAGCTTATCCTTTTGTGTTGATCCTGTGTCAGAATTGCATAAAGAAATATCTCAACACCAATCATAATTCATAAAACATTATATTTAAGAAAATGAATGGACTTCACTTTTACCTGATGGTATAACTCTTTTCCAAAACGGCCAAAATTGTGATTTCTGTGTTGCCGTCCCCTTCCCCTCCTGTTGTTCAAGGGCTAACTCAAGTTGCGCCACAACTTGAGTCATTGTCAAGCGTTTCATTGGTTCATCATGCAAGCATCGCATTGCGACCTCAACGAATGTCTTGAGGCAACTTTCCGATATTTCACCCTTCAAATTCGGAGCTACAATCTGCTCAGCTTTTCCTTTCCGAATTTTTTCTTGAGCCCACATAGTCATACACAGATCACCCTGACCAACTGCTGGTCTCCCACTCAATACTTCCAGCAACACTACCCCAAAAGCATAAGTGTCACTGGCCCTAGTAAGTCTTCCGCTGCTAAAATAACTTGGATCAAAATACCCAAACGAACCTTTAATGCTTGCGCTAACATGGTTCTCCGCGCTTACACGTTTGGCCAACCCAAAATCCGCAACTTTTGCTACGAAATTATCATCCAGAAGGATGTTTGTAGGCTTCACATCGCGATGAATAATTGAGCAACCGGAGTGAAGATAGTCGAGGCCTCGACCAGCTCCAATGCATATCTTTAGTCGTTGATTCCACGAGAGAGATAAGCTGCTGTCACTAAGTTTGTGAAGGTGATCTGTCAGCGTTCCGTTCGGCATGTACTCATAAACAAGAATCATCTCCCTCTGCTCATTACAGTAGCCAATCAGAGATACAAGATTAAGATGACGGAACTTTGTTAGCGTTTCCACCTCCGTCACAAACTCTCTCTCACCTTGGTTGGAATTCCAAGCTAGCCTCTTTATGGCCACTGTCAGGGACCCAGTGTCTATGAAACCTTTGTAGACTTTCCCAAATCCACCTTTTCCAATCACATGTGCCTCACTGAAATCTCCTGTGGCGGAGTGGATCTCCGCTAATGAGAATCGACGACAAAGTCTCTCAAGTGTAGATGAGGCCATTGTTTTTGCTAATGTATGATTTTAAATGATACCAAGCTTCATCAGAATGGAAGTTTTGAAGCAGATAAGATCAGAAGGGGGTGTTGACCTACGTGACGTGGAGCTCGGTTGTGACATCTTTTGCAAGCAGCATGTTCTTGTTCATGACAACTTTAGCTTTCATTATTTTATTACACCTTTCCTGGTACAATATTAATTCAATTAGATGACATAATTGGGGTAATTCAATTTTCTCTCAATTTGTATGTTGAGCCATCTGAAATACTATACATATATTCTAATAACTTTAATTCTTGTAAGCTTTTTTTTCTTCACTACTAGAAAAACACACATACATTACAGTTATAGATATCCTTACTTTGATCAAGATTGTTAGAATGGAGGTTTAAGCCAGTGGATATATACCTAATTCTTAGCTCTTACATATAAGCTATAAGAGTTTATGTCTACCTAAGTAGAATTTTATGTGAAAAAAGTTTTAAATTGAGGTAAATGTAAAAAGTGTCTGCCAACTTTACCAGTTATCACCTTACAAGAATATCCTAAATCTAGATAAGTACCTTGAATTTAGTATCGGGAAGGCTAGAAACGTCTAAGGTTCAAGAGAAAATCTGTAGATTAAGATAATCAAGAAATCAGGAATAATGAAGCAAAAAAAAAATCATAAAAAGGAACACCACAAATTCATACATCAGCAGCTGGGTATACTAAATTTCTATACTTAAGCTTTCTGATATGGCACAGGTGGAAGAAAACAGTTTGAAATATTTCCCACCATTAGAGTTAAAAGCATTTCCCACTATTACGAGTTTCTTGCCTCCAAACATGAAACCAAAGCAAGAAAACTCCAAGTAATATACGAATACAGCTAAAACCCCAGCATCAAAGAAAAAGCTTACCTTTTCAGCTCGAATCCTAACGCCCACATCAAGTGAGGGGTACATAGACATCGAAGGGATCGACCTGGGCTCCGCCAAGGTCGATTTGAACATAATGCTAAACATGAGTGAAAAAAGCCGCCTTAGAGATTCAGAATGCACAATTCACAGCTCACAAATTAGATATTCAGAAATCGTAGTTCGAAATTGAAATTAAACCCTAAACAATTCAACAAATTGATACTGGAAATCGAAATCGAAATCAAACTTGAAGTTGCCATTCGCCAACCTGAATCGAGACTGCTACTCTGCTGCCTCGTCGGAGACCCGGAGGCGACGGCCGACTGAGCTGACGGAGGCGGCGCGGCGCGGCGGAGGCGTGAGGACTGACGGAGAAATCGGAGATGGCAGAAGACGGCGAGAAGGGGAGACCGAAAGCTCGAATCGACGGCAGAGAGATAGGCGGTGGGGATACCGGCGCTGGGAGTGGCGAGAGAGGGAGAGAGGTCGGAGAGAGTGAGAGAGCCAGAGACGTAAAGACGTAAAAATCGCGACTAAGAGAGAGGAGACGAGAGGGAGGAGAAGAAATCCTTACTGTTTCTAATTTTTTTTATAGATTATGGTTATTTAACAGCTTTTTTTACAACTGTAATATAAGGTGTACTGTAGCTATATATTACGTTACTTACACTGCAAACAAATGAAATTTATACAAAACGTTTACACAACATTATACAGTACGATTTCTAAAGAAGCGTAATCAATAACCCCATAGATGTATACATTACAGTTTCCCAAAAAACGTAATGTGTACACCGTATATATATGTACGTATATTTCTAGTGTACTTTCTTTTTGCTTTTCCCAACCCCACTTATTTATGTAATATCACAATTGATTGTATAATAATCAACACTAATTTACCTCAAAAAAAAATCAACACTAATTACCAAGTAAAAGCTAAAAAATATAATCAACACTCGCACAATGAGAATTTTGTATGTAATTTTGTACCGTACAAGAGCAAGAGCGTTGAAGTGATGTCAGGGGTGGAGGGAGGATCGGGCATGCCTCGGCAACCGCCCAGCCAATATTTTTTTACTATAATGTTATTATTTTTCTCATATTTTATATGTAAATATATAGTTTTGCCCGTTTAACTTGCTTCCAAATGTAAAAATATAATTTCGCCCATTAATTTATAAAATTCTAGTTGAGATCAGTTATCTTAGCAATTCATCATAAAAAATGTACTAACATTACTGGATTTGAAGTTATCATGAATCAGTGCCTTGTCGTCCTAGTGCATATAGTAAATGTGTAATACTTTATTGAAGAAGTTGGAATTATTCATTGTTGATCAATGAGCTTGAGGCAATGTTAGTACTAACTATAGACAGGATATTATTTGGAATAAAATGAAATGAAATAATCCCCTTTTCAAGAGTAATTCTTTCTTGAGCTCCTCTGCTTTGATGCACAACAAAATACAATCTCAACTATTTTCAACTGTACGAGTTGTTGGTTTCCGGAGCATAGGCTGGAGAGTTTGTAAAACAACACTCTTGTCTGGGCGAAATTCAGCTTCATATTGAAGACACAATCCAGCAATTTCAGCCATCTGCATATCATGAAATCATATCATCAACAAAATATACAATGTGATTTACCTTTTTCAACTGCCTTGGGAGGGTAGTCTCCGTTGAGCCTAGCATCCACAATCTTGTGTATCATTTTTGAACCAATCTGTGGTTTTGGCACACAAAATAGGCAAGTAGTAGATGCCATTTTCATTAAATCAAGAACTTGAGAAGGAAGGAAGATGTATACCCATAACACAAGGTTCACGTGCCCTCTTCGTCGTGTCTGGTCACATAGTTTACTACCGGTCAAGAGTTCGAGGAGAACAATGCCATTTTTTGCGTTTGGTTACTCCGTTCACACCTACCACCCGAAATAAGGGCAAAAATTAGTATAATTTGACTTGCCATCGCTAGAAAAGACTAAAAAAAATATAAATACGTACTCTGGGGGGTGATAATGATGAACTATGAGGTGAAGGATGTTGGGATGCACATCAAGATCAAGCATCTTACAATTGCAAGTGTGTTCAGTTGATAGGTGAAGATCGGTTACCTTTGCAGTTTCATCATCAAATAGTAAAATATTGTTGGATTTGATGTTATGGTGAATAAGTCCCTTGTCATGAATGTAGCATAATCCTCTTGCAACCCCAACAGCAATCTTTACTCTTTGTGCCCACGACAGCACTGTGCCGTTGATGCCTTGTCGTCCTAGTGGCGTTAATGATTGAGGTGAGAGGATCGTGCCATGAAGAACGTCGTGTAAGGACCCTCGTGGAGCAAACTCAGAAACCAAGAACTGTTGAGCATCGTCCAAGCAATAACCAACTAGTTCAACCAAGTTGTCATGCTTCAGGGTAGATAGAGTCGAGACCTATAAAACCGAGTATTAGACCAGCATTCATCATGCCAAAGTTATAGAATTCGTATTCATATCGACATACCTCTTCAATGAATTGCTTGTCTGGCAACTTCTCGAAGTGCTTTTCAGCACTCCATGATAGACCCTTCCTCCCCTCAATCTCTCAGCTATTAAACACTTACTATCAAAATTATTAGTAATGTTCTTTATCTCAGCTAGTGGAATGGAAGTGAGATAAATAGGCAACATATCAGCACAGTGTTTTGTCTCGAATGCATCTTCTTCTTGAATTGCAGGGACGACCTCGTTCTCATCATTTTGTCGATCCTATGCCACCATAACCAATTTTACCTGATGGTACAACTCTGTTCCAAAATGGCCAAATTTGCAATCTATGTGTCGTTGTCCCTTTCCTCTCCTGTTGTTCAAGGGCTAACTCAAGCTGCACCACAGCTCGATTCATCGTGAGTCGTTTCTTTGGCTCATTGTGCAAGCATCTTTTAGCAACCCCTACGAATGTCTTGAGGCAGTCTTGTGAAACGTCGCCCTTCAAATTTGCAGCAACAATCTGCTCAACTTTTCCATTGCAAATTCTTTCTTGAGCCCACATAGTCATACACCGCTCATCCTCAGCGAGCCTTCCTTCAATTGCTGGTCTCCCACTCAATGCTTCTAGCAACACCACACCAAAAGCATAAGTGTTGCCCGCCTTCGTAAGTCTGCCCGTGGCGAAATAACTCGGATCAAAATACCCAAATGAACCCTTAACGCTTGCCATGACATGACTTTCTAAGAAATCTTGGCCTAAATGTTTGGCCAATCCGAAATCCGAAACCTTAGCTGTGAAATTTTTATCCAAAAGGATATTTGTAGATTTGAAATCACGATGTATGATAGAGCAGCCAGAGTGTAGATAGTCCAAACCTTTGTCAGCTCCGATGCATATCTTAAGTCGTTGACTCCACGAGAGAGATGAGACGCCGTCTTTGTAAAGATGGTCGGAGAGTGTTCCATTAGGCATGTAGTCTGCTCACTGCAGTAGCCAATCAAAGAGACTAGATTATGATGTCGAAACTTGGTTAATGTCTTCATCTCAGCCTCCCCTTGATTTGAATTTGATGCTAGCCGCTTTATGGCCACAGTTAGAGAGGCCTTTGCCAAATCCACCCTTTCCAATCACATGTGCTTCACGGAAATCTCCGGTAGCTAACTTGATATCGGCCAGTGAGAATCGACGACAGAGTTGCTCAGCTGTTGTTGAGCTCATAGTTTTCGCTTGCCTCTATGCTTGATTTTAGGGATTTCAAGATTCAACCAACGCTGGTTTGTGAAGAAAGTATTGATCAAGAAGCTATTCCATAGAAAAGTCACCAAACAGAGGTGTTGTGTTCACCAACTTGAAGCTACTGTATATTCTGAACTTGGAAAGAATCAATGAACGAATACTAAACTACGACTATTTGCCAATTCCTTATTCATGTCAACTTTGGCTTTTGGATTTTATTGCACCTTTTCTTGGTTGTAATTTGGACATCAACTAAGCGAGCAAGTTGGCTATTAAATAATCAAGAGATGCCCATTTATCATGTATAACAATTCAAAATATTTATTTGGTGATTATATACAAAACAAAGTTTTAGGATTCTGAGAATTTACTTAGGTCATATCTCGATTGCGATCCAGTGTCCCAAAATTTTTTGTATTCCACCATTGTATTTATTATTTTAAAAATATTTTTTATATAACAAAATTATGAGTATAATATTATGAATAACATTTAATTTTTATTTCAAAATATTAAAATTTAATTATACACCTAACTAGATGAAATAAATCCTTTGTTAGTAATTATTCAATTAAACTAAAATATACTACAAAATTATAATTGAAGAAAAAAACAAAGAAATTGAAGATGGAACACCAAATGTGACTATGTGAGAACACTAGATCTCAACTTCTCAAGTGGTGAAATCTCTTATTTCTACAATTTCCATTCACTCTAAGTTTGTATCGTGAGCCACGTAATGCCTTGTGACAGTTCCTAATTACTAAAATATTAGTATTACTTTAAACTCTCCCTCCGTCCACAAAGAGTGTTCCACTTTGTGGACGGCACGAGTTTTAATGAAAAATAAAATAATTGCGTGAGTGGCAAAATGGTCCCACCATGTTATTTAATAAAAAATGAAAGATATTGTGTGAGTGGAGAAATGGTCCCACCATTTTTTTTGCCAAATAAAGAAAGTGGAACACTCTTTGTGGACACCCAAAATGGCAAAAGTGGAACACTCTTCATGAATTGAGGGAGAATATTTTTATAAAATAAAAATATATTTTTAGAAGGAATAAATTAAAAACAAATTATTATATAATGAATCATAATTGATCTTTATTACAAAAACAGTTGAATTTCAAAAAATTATATACACGTAGTTTATAATAATCAATCCAAATAGCCATCTCTTAACTAGAAAAATACAATTTAAATATGTAGAATTCTTAGTTGGCAGTGTTTATAATACTTTTAAGCTTTTACTTAGTAATTATTAATCAGTGTTGATTATACAATTAATAGCCATGTAGTTATTAATTGTAAAATTCAAATAAATAAGTGGAGTTGGAATAAAAATGAAATGAAAAAGAAAAAAAACTTTTATTAGAACATATGTATAATGGCTCAAAATACAACTTGAGAGAAAATGGAATTTTCCCCATTTATGTCATATAATCTAACTGAATTGGCATTGTACAATGAAAGGTGTTGAATTAAGGGTTAATAGTCAAATATTGCCTGATTTTGTAGCACTTTATAGTCTAACATTTTGAAATAGTCAAATAAATCTAGCTCGATTAATTAATATCGTTAAACTTATGTTAAATGTATTTTTAAATAGTAAAAAATGGCCTCAACAACAGCAGAGCAACGCTGTCGTCGATTCTTAATAGCGGAGATCCAGTCAGCCACCGAAGATTTCAGTGAGGCACATGTGATTGGAAAGGGTGGATTTGGCAAAGTCTACAAAGGCCTCATTGACAATGCATCTATTACCGTGGCCATAAAGCGGCTTGCATCGAATTCCAACCAAGGGGTTTGCGGTGGAGATGGAAACGTTAACACAGTTCCGACATCATAATCTAGTCTCTCTGATTGGCTACTATAACGAGCAGGGGGGGTTGATGCTTGTTTATGAGTACATGCCTAATGGAACGCCGGCAGATCACCTTCACAAACTGTCTCAGATTTTGGGGGTTGGCCAAACATTTAATTGAGGGGAGCCAGGTTCGTTTGGGTATTTTGATCCAAGTTATTTCACCACAGCTAGACTCACAAAAGCAAGCGACACTTATGCTTTTGGGGTGGTGTTGTTGGAGGTGTCGAGTGGGAGACCAGCAGTTGGCCAAAGGCTTGCTGAGGGCGAGCTGTGTATGACTAAATGGGCTCAAGAAAAAATTCGGAAAGGAAAAGTTGAGCAGATTGTAGATCCCAATTTGAAGGGCGAAATCTCATAAAATTGCCTCAAGACATTCGTTGGGGTTGCTAAAAGATGCTTGCACCATGAACCAGAGAAACGGCTCACGATGACACAAGCTGTTGCCCAGCTTGAGTTAGCCCTTGAACAGCAGGAGAGGAAAGGGACAACAACACATAAATCGCAGTTTGGGCCATTCAATGCATTTTGGAATAGATTTACACCATCCGGTAAGAGTGAATTCGTTTTACATATACACAATAAGTTCAAGTTTTGATGATTGATCTTGAGTTCCCTTTATGCAATTCTGTTGGTTATTGTAAAACAGGAGCAACACAAAAGGATAAGCTGCCAAAAGCAATTTCTCTAGTTGAATTGGAGGATATTACCAATTATTTCAGTTCCCAGTGTTTGATTGCTATGAGCTTCTGTGGTGGAAGTGTATTCCATGGAATCCTGAAAAGTGGACAGGATGCAACAATTATAGAACTCTATGAAAAGTTGCCAAATGAGCAATTTATAGCACCAGGTTGGCAATATACCTACCGATATAGATGTAACGTCTATAAGTTTGGAATGAGACAACGAGTAATGTTGGTTTAATACATGGTTTTTTGTAGGTTTCAGCAATATCTAGTCTGAAGCATGAAAATGTGATTCAACTACTCGGATATTGTTTTAATGGTGATCGTCAGGTCTTGGTGTATGAGTTTACTCCACGAGGGTCCTTACATGACATTCTTCATGGTCAGATCAATCTTTTCATACACATTCATATTTTTAAATTTTTAGGCTGAGAATGGTTGATTTTGTAAGGTTGCTGAAGTGGGATCCATGTCTGAATCACTTCATTGAAGTCCTTTGATTAATATGCAAGCATACCAAGTTCATTTTTATGTATTATGAGGACTTATATACACGCTTCATATGCACTAGGACAACAAGTCATTGAAGGGTTAGAATTGGAGCCATGTCCGAGTCTTTCATGGCCCCCAAAGAATCAAAATTGCTGTTGGGATTGCAAGAGGATTATGCTACGTTCATGACAAGGCACTGCTTCATCATAGAATCAGATCCAGCTCTATTTTCATTTTTGATGATGAACTTGCTAAGATAACTAATGTTCATCTATTGACTCAATGCTCTTGTAAGACTCTATCCTTGTTTTATGTTCTTGTCTTAAGTCTCATCGTGATGATCTTAACCACGTTTCCTTGGCTCGTGACTATGATCCCCCACGAAGAGAGTACGTACGTTTCAGAATCTTTTGTAATTAAAATAGTGTGAACTTGTCGTAATTGCTCTTAATTCTGGTGATAGGTGTGCACAGTTAACAAAAATCAGAAAGGTGATGTTTATAGCTTTGGCGTGGTTCTTCTTGAGCTCTTGAGCGGTAGTAAATGATTTGACCAAACACGAGGAGCAGGGTCGGAGCACATTGTGACATGGGTATACATGCAAAATGCAACCTCTCAATACTGCTTCAGTTAATCAAAAGGGTAGTGTGTTGTTTTGTTTTGTGTATGATAACTTGCAAATCATATGACACGGGCTAAACCACAACTCAGTTCAGACAAGGTGCACAACATTGTCGATGCTCGATTCAAAGCAGACTACCCCCACAAGGCAGTTGAAAGGGTAAGCATCAGTTCTATCTCTAATTAGTCTCACATTTGATTTCATTATTATGATTTTTGTTCTAAACAGATGGCTGAAGTTGCTGCATTGTGTCTCAAAAATTAACCTCATTCATGGCTGGTGTTTTAGGAGCTCTCCAGATTGCTTCATAGGAAACACAAGATTATCTCCTCAAACCATAATGCTCTCATAGTTGAAATTAGTTGATAGTGTATTTATGCTGATGAAAGAAATTGCTGCATTTGTTGTTTCAGTTCATTTAATTTTATTCTCATTCTTAGTTATTTAATTTGTTCTTCCTGAACATCCCAGATTCTGCTCTCTATTATAGTTCAATAATGATGATTTTTTGTTTTGCAACTGAAAGAGGAGGTTGGCTAATAGGAGATTATCTAGCTGCCCGGGGCAATCATTTGGTAATAATAATATACAAAAATAAGTTTTGAGGTTATCAGAATTTTCTTTGGTCAAACTCTTACAACTCTTGTGGCTGATTAGTCTCTTAATTGCATTTGACCTGATGGTTATGACGATGATTTTTTTGAAATAGGTGGCTGAAATATTATCATAGCTGAAATATATTGAGATTGTATATATGTTGGTAATTGGTATGCATGGAAGCAGGGGAGCTTAATTAAGAAAGAAATCATCTGCATGCTTCCAATCCGCTAATTAGGGCATATCCCAATATTGGTTTAAATTTTTTTTGTATTGAAATTTGAGAACAATCATTTTTCAATTTTTTCAAAGATTTATATGATCTGTTTCTGCTATACTCAAAACATTTCCAAGAGTGAGGAGGAGAAAATGATGAAACCATAAAAATAGCAGGATCAGTGATGAATTGATTAAGTTGTCACAATCCTCTTATTTCAGCCACAAATTGCAGCAGATTTTACTTAGTTAATATGATTAACAATTAATAAACACGTTGGCTAGTAGTATGTTTAAGTCATGAATTATTGATAGAATTCCAGAAAACACATCATCATTGTTCTTTTTTTAAAGTAAATAAAAATCTTATACTCCCTCCGTCCACAAAGAGTGTTCCACTTTGTGGACGGCACGGGTTTTAATAAAAAATAAAGGAATTGTGTGAGTGGAGAAATGGCCCCACCATGTGGATTTAATAAAGAGTGAATGATATTGTGTGAGTGGAGAAATGGTCCCACCACCTTTTTGCCAAATAAGGAAAGTGAAACACTCATTGTGGACACCAAAAATGGCAAAAGTGGAACACTCTTCGTGGACGGAGGGAGCATATTTTTTTATTTTTTAATATCAATTTTTTTAACGACGAAATATTCTGTCCCTAAATTTAATTATTTTTTTAATATTAATTATATTAACGACGGAATATTCCGTCGCTAAATTAAACTATTATACACTATTAATTTTATTAACAATGGATTATTCCGTCGTTAATTCCGTTGTTAATATTTAAGGACGGAAAATTTCCGTCGTTACCTAGAAGACGACGGCTTCGACGACGACGGTGTCTTTTTCGTCGTTATTCCGTCGTTAAGTCATTTTAATAACGGAATTTTCCGTCGTTAAAGCCGCGTTTTGTTGTAGTGCGTCATTCCAACTTTCATTGATATTTTCTCTTCATTTCCCTTTCATTTTTTATATCTGAACAATGGAGCAACTATACACTACTCTGTATGGTCATTGAAGGCGGGCTTGACTGGAACAACATGAAGCGATGAAGCCCGACGCAATAGGAGTACCTCTATTGATAATAGGTGCAATTTAAGGGATGGAATTTGAGATATCTTTGTACAAAAAGTATCTTTCATTTGTTGTTATTGTTGTTATTTATTTATTTTTAAATTCCAACTATATTGTTGCTCTATTGCCTATGAATTATGATTAGGCTTTTTTGTCCTTTTTTTAATAAATAAATGCAGAAATTTAAAGGCGGAAATTCAAGGCCTTTGGGCTCGAGCATTAATCTCCTATCACTAGGCCAACACACATACTTTTTTTTGTCCACTTTGATGTTGCTATACGCCATTCTAAATTGAATTTTCATTGTATTATTCTATGACATATAGTTTCAAACCTATAAACTAATTATTGTAGTTTGCTTTCTCACAGTGCTATCGATTCAATCCCAATTCTCAAAATGCTAATTAAGTGCACAAAATAATAAAACAGACAATTGGGTAATTCGACTTTAAGAAGTAAATCAGTTACAATGAAAATATGCGTCAATTACGCATCCTACATTTATATCTATCTATATATCTATTTTACATTGTATATACTAATTTTCATATGTACCTATGAAGCATAATCTGTTTATATTTTGAAGCTATTGTGATCCCTTTATTTTGAATTTTTGGTATAGAAATTAATTAGTATCGTTGATACTATTTAATATATATATATAGGGGTGAGCTAAAATAAAACCCTCATTAAAATAAGAACTATGAGTCAATTGCAAATCACAGTGTACATATTTGCAAATATCATTATACACATTTGCGAATAACATATACTACTATATTCTCGTTGCAAATATCACTCTATACATTTGCAAATTTAGTAATTTCGAAATAATAAATGTATTTTGAAAATAAAA